>JAGDQP010008339.1:39360-51993 GCA_022664845.1 Lepisma saccharinum | reverse complement strand
ACACTAACAGCCTTACAACCTACATTCAAAATTCAAATTGGCGAGTAGCGATTTAACGTCTTACTCGAAAAAATAATTTCTCCTTACGTAAGTAACTTGTTATCCGTACCACACCTGTGTTTGAATCCGATGCAAAGTCCGTACGCATAAAGAGCTATGTAATACCATTAAATTAACCCTCCCCGATCATCCTATCTCGTTGATGCGAAATGTAACATTCCGTACTTCACCGAAAGCTAGAAGACTAAAGTTATCTTCTAGCTTCAGTCATGTTTCAGGCAAATTGAACTGAATTTATTTGATTATATAAAAGATACCTTCAGGTATTTTTAGCTGAGGTCGGGATAGATTAGGGAAAAGCATGAGGCAGGTAGTAGGCATGGCCTTACATTTTTTGGACTATCTTGTCATTCGCCTGATGAAACTAAGGGAAACCCCGGAAGGCCTTAGTCAAAATGGTCAACACACACACACAGTACAAATACGTCCATTGCGCATACATTGGATGCAGCCATGCTATCCATTTTGTGTCCATAGGACGACCAATGAAGGAGTAAAGAGGAGGACTCTTTCGACTGGATAGTACCTGTAAAAATTTATATTTAATTTGTGATATTAGTACTTAACAGGCATCTTAAGTCTATCCATGCAAGAACACAATTTTATCATATCTCAGTTTTGTAGAGAAGCGTATTTCAAATGTTCTAGATACGAAGATGATTAAGTAGAGAACCACCATAAATACATTACAACAAACAATTTAAAATATATAACATTTCTCTATATTCATCTGTATTTACAAATCATCTGTCTTATTTACCTGAGGACCTATAACTCCATCTATGTCTTCTTAGATAAATAATTAATTATGGCATATGCGTTTTTATTTAAAATTAGTATTCGTTTTCATTTGCTTCGAAGCTAAGATAAATCAACGTTGTAATATTCACCAAAGGAACATCCTTTGCAATCTTTCTTATTTCTCATCCCAGAGCTTGTTCCATAATAGGCGAAGTGCTATACCCCATATAAGCAGATAGGTCCAGTGGATGTCCATGTGAGGTACGATTATAGACAAGTACGTACGGACTTTAACGGATGTCCAGTGGATTTCTCGTAACACGCACACTTACGTTCAATGGTCATCCACTGGATGGCCTATTTTATGTCCGAAGGACGTCCAGTGGGCTCCATCAGCAAAATTTTGATGGCCTCACGTCGGGTTACTGACAATTATTGCTTTCTATTGGTGTGCATATTTAGTTAGACGTTGTTCATTGCTTCTACTTATCACTCAAAATGCAATCTCCAAAGTAATTGTATATCAAGGGTTAACCATTGATGATAGCTCGTGCCTACAATTTTTGTAATCTAAAGTTGCTGTTGTCCAAATATTGAAAGGAAAAATGGCGGACTTTCCAGTTGAAACTTTGTAGCAAGTAAATCAAGAGGTAAATTAACCGTTTAATCGTTACCAAGTTTGAACTTGAAAGTCCGTCAATTTATTTCCTTTCAATAATTATGTAAGAACTTTAGGTGGCAAAAAATGTAGATACGAGTTATCAATGATTAACATTAGATGTCCTGTTTAACAGAAACATAAAAAGAGTCTAACAGATCGGATTAAATTTTATAAAGTATCATGTTAATGCATAACCTTTCGTTCAGGATGTGCAATAACCTTGTGATTAGGCGGTGCATAAAATTTATAATTTCAGGATAGTTTAGTTACTAATAAATCAACAACAGAAGCGATATGCAGAGTAAAACTGGAATTTTGTTTTTACTTAGACCCTATACTAAAATAAGTAAGAAAGTGCTTAGCTAGGTTAAGTAAGCTATGGCGAACAAGGCATTTACTGAGAAGAAAAATCTCTTCTTCGAATCGATTAGAAGAGTTAAGGAAGCGACGAATTAAATGTTTTGTATGGAGTATTGTATTGTGCGGAATAGAAATATGAACTCTGCGAAGGAGTGAAGAAACGGCATTGGAAGTGTTTGAAACGTGGGCATATTGAAGAATGAAAATAAACTACTTGATACAGAAGATACGTAATGATGTAGTGATGAAGAGTAGGCGAGAGATGGAAAACACTGGATGCAATAAAGAGAAAAGAAACTGGTTAGGACATTCACTGTGCGAAGATTTTACATCAAAGGATTAAAGTATGGTTGAGGAGTAAAGAGGAAGAGTAAGAAAACGAATCCAACCTATTGACAGTATTATGGAAGATAAATCGTACGCAGAGACAAAAAGGAAGACGGAAGATCAAGCTGAAAAAGGGTTTAGTTTGCCTTGAAGGATCTGTCGCTTTTGGTAGTGCACTAATGATAATAGTGATAATGATGATTATGATATTGTCTTAGTTTTAGCGACAAATGTTGCTTCTTTTATGTAATATACGAGTGTGAACTACATGATCCCCCCTCGTAACTTATATTACTCTTAAACCAGCAGGAAACATATTTTTTACTTTTATGAGTGAGAGAATTATTATTAACATCCTAAACGAGCTGGTGAGTTTTTACGGACGGAACTTTCTGGTGAAGTGAACTTCGAACCACTCCGTTCAATGAACCCCGACTGAATTTGAACCTGTGACCACGCGCACAGAAACCGAGCGCTCTAACCTCTCAGCCACTCAAGGATTTTTCACAGTGCCAATCATCTTACTTTGGTGTTTATTATTGAAACGAATTTTGTCGAGTTCCAATGCTAAAAGACAATATTAGCAGCACAAATGTACAACTTGGTACAACTTTACTCAACCTCATCATCCAGTATAGATATCGGTTTCAGCATTAACTCACTCTCGCCATCGACCTTAACTGGTCACTCGTTCGAGTTCCTTTGAACACCGTCTCGACTCGAGTGAGCACTGACTCGACTCGACTCGAGCAAATACTGGGCACCGATTCGAACAGATAGCGCCTACTGACTCGACTCAAACAGATGCTGAACACCGACTCGAATCGACTTGAGCAGATACTGAGAACCGACTCGCTTCGATTCGAGCAGATACTGAGCACCGACTCGACTCGAGTTCCTTTGAACAGTCATTCGACTTGACTCGAGCAGGTACTTATCACCGACTCGATTCGACTTAAGGCCTGAGCAAATTTGCCTAATGGCTTTACAAATTAAATTCAAATTCAAAATTCGACTCTACTTGATCGAGTCGGGACTCCAATCATTGACAACGTTATGTCCATTTATTATGCAAGCAGCGCTGACGAAACTGCACATATCGCTTCACATCTAAATTCAATTTAAAACAGGGCCGCAGTGGCTCACGTTTTCTCCCACTTTCTTCATTCCACCAATTCTCCGATCATCATGCATTCGACCTGAGCCAAAGTTGCCTAAAGGCCTTAAATAAAATTCAAAATTTCAATTTCAAACATTCGAATTTTTCTCTTGTATTCATGTTTAACCGCACATTTTTCTGTTGACATGAATAGTTGCTTGGCAGGAAAATGACATCGTGAAGCTCAATGTTGTCATATAACTTTAATTAGGGTTCCAAAGAAAATGTGCAGGAGTTAACGCAAACTCTCAGATCACTCGTATTCGAGACTTCCGTCGATATCAATGGAATACAGAAGTTGAATAACAGTTGAATAAGTAGAATAACAGAAGTTGCTACTTATTAAATAGCGGTAACTTCCTGAATTCTGAAACTACCAATACGACTGTCTTTTTCATTGAAATAAATACAGTATTTTTTACTGAAACTTCTATCCGATATGGTGGATCTGTGGATGTTCAGCCAACGCGCAGCACGCACGTTGCCTTGTATGTTCTTTTTTCTGATAACCATGCAAATGGTGCAAAAATAGTGTATGATGTTTTCTGAAGGACGAGTGGACATTTTCGATGAACCTTGACCTAGTTGTTCTACTCGTGCCATGATGATTATACACTGTGAAAGTGAACGAAATTATCCAAACAAAAAACGACCGAGCATTTTCGATGAACCTCAATCCTGTTGTCACACTAGAGCCATAAGGATAAAACAACCGCGAGTGTGAACTACATGATACAAAAAATAAAGTTTGCGAGGTCGCGTCAAACAAAATGTCCGACTTCCTCAGTGAAAAAGAAAGGACCGAAGTCACGCGATCGGCTGTCAGTGTCTTCCTGATTCGTTCCCAGGACCTTCTGAATGCTAAGCTAACGTACTACCAATTAAGCTACGGCCGTTCGGTCCCTCCGCTTGTGTCATATTTGTAAATTTGTAGGTTTCGTTGGGAATGTTTCCAGCATTCTCTACACAGTCCACATTTGACCCCAGAAACTTTCATTTCTAGCAAGTATTAATGGGCAGGTTGGATTAGTTTCTATAACGATGACAAGATACAGGACGTAGTGAGACCTACATTGAAGACCCAGAGCCTTGAATTCTTTCCAGAAAGCTTTGGAAAGTTGGTGCAACCTTAAAAATGAGGATAACCACATTCAGAAGTGGATTTTAAAAATGTTAATAACCTTTAAACCTATACCATAAACTTTCCATATGTAAATGCGGTGGCATGAAACTACTAACACTTTTTAGCACATTACATTACATTTATTACTTTATTAAACCAAGTACATTGGTGAGGATTCATCTTATCAGTTTTATTTAGCTGTTCCTCCGTCATCTTGGCGCACACAAATAAAAGCGCTGCAGTAATTTATACTTAAATGAATTTTGAATTTGAGTTTATTTCTGGCTTTAAGGCATCTGTGGCTCAGGCCAGTATAGAGGAAAGAATGCTGGAAGGAGTCCGCCAGTGCCTAAGTTGAAGATACCGTTTGCCTGATGTGATTGAGAAAAGGTTCCGAAAGATCTCAGTCAGGATGGTCGGCCGTTGGTACATACTGAAATGTATGAATAACTACCAATAACCATGAACTTTACACTGGTAGACGACAGTATAGAAATGCATTGAAAAACAAAATAGCGAAATACATTTGAAAGAAACTGTTTTCTCATCAATTTCTTTAGCAAGTACTCAGAGATCAGGAACTGTATAAACGTACAATTCCAATGTAATTGAGTATTGAGTGAATGTTTAATTACTTCACTCAATACTTGAACTTTTTTCAATTTTTAGAAAATAATCTTCTTTCTTGTATATATGGTTTTCTGATGCCAGGGTGCTGCTTTGACTGTACAAGCAATAACGTCAAGACATGAAAAAGAGTTCAATCCTACTGAAGATACATTTGTATTTCTATGGATGATAATATATTCTTTTGAAACCTTGTAAGTATTCTTTTTGAACTTAACGTTATGAAAGAGAGCGTGACCGTTTGCATTATTCAGATTGGTATGAGGGAGAAAGAGGAATTCGATTCCAGTCTTCATGAAAGACGAAGAAACGAGATGAAAGATGGACCGTCTGCTCTCTGATCAAATCTTTCTCACATACATAAAACGAAACAACAGCGTCAAAAAGCCATGGAATATACAGAATTAAATGTCAAACAAAGAGAAGTACAGTTAGATCATTTGAGAATTTACATCAAACATTCCTGAGTCAATACTTAATGCGAGACTAGGGATAGATAGGAAGTTGAATAAATATGCTAAAGAGAAACGAAATGTCTTAGAGAAAACTCTTTGAAAAGAAGTCGGATTTTATACTGGATGAATCCATGAATATTCCAGGGTAAGGGGTATGTTAGAAAAAACAAGTTTAAGTTGCTGTAGGTTCTGCCATCTGTCAATTAAACAATTGAATCAAAAGTCCAAGAGATAATAAATAGATAGCTGTACAGTGGCAAACACTCAATGAATACCAACATTGAATATAATCATTCAGGGTACCCCGACGTCAGCGTATCAAAATAACTCTTAAACTAATTAATCTATCGAAACAGAACTTTCATAACTTAAAGAATGCAAAATGTTCGATAGTTTTAGATAAGAAGACTGGCAATCGCACGCCCAGAGCTCCATAAATAATGCAGGTCAAAATAATGAATTTTTGGAAATCTCTTGCGACAATTAGTTGCTTAAAAATAGTTCTGTTCCTACGCCCTAGTCCTAAGAGCCCTGCAGATGATGGGAAACTTCTATAGCGAATTACATTTTAGGCCTTTACGTGAAAGCAATTGTATTTATAGTCTCACCTGACATTTAATTTTGTTCTTGTAGCTTACAAAAGCTGACAACACTGATAGAAGTCTAAGTCCGTGCTTCAGAAAGACTCAAAAGACGTTCCACAGGGCAACTTATAATTAAAAAATTAATGATGAAGCTCTACCAAAGTGGTCTTTGATTCCTGGACCACTGATGTCTAATGACTCTTCAAACTCCAAGAGTATAAAACAGCACCAGTTTCGATTATGACTATAATTATTTATACGTAATAACTGCTTTATTTTATACAGGAAAAGATTTATAAGTTGGTAAGAAATTAGTTAACGTTGAGTTTAGTGAAATGCTTGTATTGAATTGCATAATTAGAAATATGGAAATTCTATATAGGAGAAATACCCATTTCAAACAATGTCAACAAGTGATTGGCACTGTTAATTAAGAATCCTGAACATTGTCGTAAAACAATTCAATGAAGACACATTTAGTTTTCTGATTACTGCAATGTTAGTTCTTGAAATATTAATTGAATTACATTTGATGAAAGCAGTATCTGTCAAGTTGAATGATATATCCATATTTACTAAAGAATGAAATTATTGATTGCATGATTAACCATTGGGTTAAAATCTAGTATACTGGCCATCTCAAAAGGGAATAATATTATGTGTTTTAACTTTGATGTTATGAATAAATATGAAACTATACTTATGCATTTCTTATATTATGTTTATTGCTTAATTAAACATAATACAATCTTTTAGGTTTCTCAAGAGTTTCCATCCACATATCACGTGATCTGCCCTTTCGCTTTATGAAAATTGAATCTGTGAAGTTGTTGGACGCCGCAGGAGCGCAATTAAAAGATTGGGTATATCTAATGATCAGTTATTTTGAATTTTATAAGTTAGTGAAAGTCCCAAATAGATATAATAATTAGTTTTAGTTTTGTGGGTTAACATTGAATTTTAGGACACCCTGTATATATACTTACAACGAAATCATTTAACAACACGAATAATAATACATTCCTCTTTCTTCTCGCTCTCTCTCTCTCTCTCTCTCTCTCTCTCGTTATGTCTCTTTGGTTCCCGATGAATGTATTTTTCTTTTCCACACATAAATCGTTAATGTATTGTTCATGTACCACGATGTCAATTTCTCCGTTATGTTATTTGTGTTGTCTTCTATATCCCTCTCGCTTTTGGTTCTTAATAATATTGCAAAGTCTTAAGTAAAGGCGATTGCTCTTGAGGATTCTTCCATTTCCTGTAACATCTCCAGGAAAAGCTGGAATGCGATATACCGAAAGAGCGGCCCACAAACTTATACCTGGGGACATCCTTGTTAGGTAGTTCATACGTGTAACAATGAATACATATTGTATAATTGTTTAACAATGCTTGTAGTCGACTTGGTAATGATATCAGCTTTGGTTCGGTCGCTATAATTACCACATGAGGTATTCCCTCTAAGATGACATATGCTGATACAATAAAGATTGAGGTATTATGCACATATGGCTATTATTGAATTAATATACATTAGCACATACTTTAAACTAATAATCCTCTTGTAGGTATTCTCTCCATCCGCGTGCCCGTTTCTATTATTAATACCCTCCTGTTCGTAAAATAATTATTTGCCAGTTTCCAAACTAATTTACCTACTATCAACTCCTTTAACCTCTGCAAGAGCGCCGGCCACTAAAGGTTATCAAACACTATACAAAATTCATACCACGTATTTCATGTTATTTTTTTCTCTTACCGTTTCGCGCCTTTGTTGATGGCATCACCTATTGAGCTAGGTTTTCGAAAGCTAAATTGCAGTTCATCCAATTCGATGTCTTTTCTTAGATTTTTAATTTTACTTAATTTTTTTTAAGTTTCTGAATCTTATGAAAGAAAGTTTTCCAATTGTGTTCAAAAGGCAGATTGGCTTGTTTAATTTTACATTTTCTTTGTTTTTAAAAGGATCCCCAATCTTGCCACAGAGCTCGAAATCTACCGTCTCGTATGTAATTTAGTATAGTATGGTATCCATATATCACTTGTTATTTTCTATATTCTTTTATTCCATACTGACTCGGAGTCTTTTTGCTATTTCAACTTCTTCGTTTGTTACACTTTGTTGGTCTTTCCCTTTTTCTTCTTTATTTGCTTCTGGTTCCTCTTTTACCGATTGCCTAAGAGCTCTGTTATTTTCATTATTCTTCTCTTCTTTATTTTCAAGTATTAGTTTTTCTAATAATGTTTTAACATTTCAGTCCAATTTTGAGTGTAAGTTTCGTCTTTTTCTTTAAGAGTATTTAACAAACATTTGGTCTTGATTTTCTCCATTACTAATCTATAAGGTATGCCCCACGGGTCTAGATTTAAATTTGTATATATACATTTTATCCTGTTTTTATTTTTGTATTCTATTGACACCTTTGTTTATATTTTTATATCTTCTCTGTGGTAGGGCATACTTTCCTGCAGTTCTATCAGTTTTCCTTACGGTATTGCTCTTCCTTTTCAAGTTTTGAATTTGTGGTGGCCACCAGCTGGTTCCTTTTCTTTCGCGTCCGATTTTCTCGGGAGGCACGGCGCTCCGTAGTGCCATTTTAATAGCTCAGTATCACCTCTGCAATTTGATCTAGGTAGTCATTTTTTTACGGTCAAAAATTTATAGAAATCACGCAAAAAAAAAACAATTTTTACTTTACACCCCCCAAACTGAACTTCGTGGGAAATCTCTGTACAGAGTTAATGTTTTGTACACTAATACGTATCAAAGGTATACAGAGGTACAACGTGGTATAATTAGAAGGTATAAAGAAAATGAGGGATGCTATTATCCCAAGTAGCACAACGACATGGGGCCCACGTGGGACCCACATCGCTAGTGTAGATTAATATTGGCCCATTTTAGCCCAATTAATGTGATGTCCTACACATGGGAATTAAATTACGTTGATTTGTTATGACAGGCATGTTAACAATTTGATTTAAACGTAGGGTAGTGCGTATAAATAGTCGGAGTAACTTAGTTTATGTCTTCAGAGTTCGTACAACGGTGTTTCTCCCCTTCAATTGTGAATTGTTTTGGTCTTTACTTATCCGTGGCAGTGTGGTCAAGTTGGCAAGACGCTGGGTTTTTAACAAAAAGATCCATGTTCGCGTCCTGCTTAGAGGAAGTTGTTTTAAAGCATCTCTCAAAACGGAATGGTTAATTTTTGGCCTTTACGCATCTTTCTTTGGGGCCGTCACGTTACTGGAAAGTTCTTGTCCACAATCGATCCTCATATGGACATCCGCTGAACATTATAGTAGTAGGGTGGGGGTACTTGGTGCTGTTTAGGCACCTTTGGCTCAAACGAATTCATCTTCCAAGCGAGTATTTGGACTACAGCTCATGAGCAGATGATGCCTGTTCACGACCCCCTGTAGTTTTGGATGGGTCAGGAAATACAATAAGCTACTTCCAGTTTGGACAACGCTACCTCTTGCCAGAGCAGAACTGAGATGCACACGTTTGTGCAAGTGCAGATGTGATGAATATATGTTCCACCGTCAATGGACACCACTAATATTGGAGAGTATATACATTTTAAAAATACTTTCAAAATCTCAGGAACTATATATATATATAATAAATCACAGCCATATTCAATCCACTAGTGGATGAGGCCTCTCCCCGAAGGGAGGAGTTGGTCGACTGCTCCCACGCTGACCAGACGGGTTGGGAGAGGAGAGCCGAAGCTCTCACTGTGATCGCCACTGTATTTTATTCACAGCAGCTCCCCAATTGTCCTCACGATGCTGGGTCAACACCGAAATTTTTGAGCCCTCACCGGGAATCGAACCCGGGACCGCTCATATATATGAGCTCCTGCGTAGCCTAGTCGGTAGCGCGCTCGACTTCATATATATATATATATATATATATATGTACAAAGTGCAATTCTGTATTTCAGTTTTGGTTGTTTGTAGTTCTTTTATACACTTTCGTAATATTATAGTCATTATTTTTAATAATTTTTAATTATCTCTAAGGTGATATTTTTAGACAGTGTGATGGTGATATGAAATTTGCTCTTTCCAGAAGGACAATTTTACTCTTGATGGAAATTAGTGTGCTCTCAGCAATGGTCAGTCTATGAACCTTGTTTAAAATACTGTTTTTATGTTCAAAAATAAAATTATGGAAAGCATGTTTCAGAGGTGCAAAGAAAATGCCTTTTCCTATAAGGTCGAAAGTTAGAGCCATTTCAGTA
This sequence comes from Lepisma saccharinum, assembly GCA_022664845.1. Classification (NCBI taxonomy): domain Eukaryota; kingdom Metazoa; phylum Arthropoda; class Insecta; order Zygentoma; family Lepismatidae; genus Lepisma; species Lepisma saccharinum. The sequence continues at coordinate 41,643 of JAGDQP010008339.1, read as the reverse complement.
CTTTCATTTTCCGAAAAAAGAGGGCTAAAGCCACCTATGGTTAAAGTGTTCGTACTAAACTGGTCGATGATATAAACACAGCACTATTTATTCCACAGCTCATGATAATTTCTTCAAATTAGACGAAAAATTTGAAAGCTACACCCATTTCAATATTTTTTTTCGAAAAGGGGCTCTATCCCGCTATACCCAGAGAGCACCCCCCCCCCTCCCCCGAGAGTTGATCATTGTCCACTCGGACTTAAATTGTCATTTGGAGTCAAAACTTTAATATGAAGCCAAAATGTAAACTTTTGCATTAATTTGAACTGACTTGGTTCCGGGTCACCCCACTAAAAATATTTTCAAAACTGCTTTCTATTAAAACTATTTAAAACATTATTATTACAACTATTATTATTAAAATACGTATACTTGAAATTAATTGAATGATATCTTCGCGGTTGAAAAAAAAACACTACATCGGAAATACGATTTCTCACTCCCACTGCAGTGTTGCAGTTTATCGAAGCTGACAGTTGATCCTGTTATGAATCAGGTGTATCAAATATGCTTGGAATAGGAATCTTAGCTAACATGGAACGAATGACGCAATATCTACACAGTTCACATCATATAAGACATCTCATTATATAAAGGTAAAGAAGAACAGAGAAGTTTCAATTGGAGCGATGTGGAGTCTATAGGGTGCACTGGGGCTATTTGAATATAGTAAGAGAAAAGTCAAAATTTCCAAAACCCGACGTACATTAAAGTTGAAATAATTATGCCATAATCTACGTACATTATTATAGTACAAAATATTAAAGAATAAAGAACCTGTTAAGTCATGGAAATTCTGAAAACGAAGTTAAAATGAAAATGGCAGAATTCGAGATTAGTAATAATCACGGGACTATTTGCGTCGCTCAGGGTCTATTTGGGTCTTTTGCTGTATCAACATTGTTTACATTAATCACCTTAGCGTTCATGTATATTTTTAAATTATACCTTTTTCTATATAATTTGTGAAAAACACAACATTAATAAACATTTCCCCTCAACTCTTCATTGACGTAACCACTATCTGATAAGGAAACATGACAAGCCGGTGGTAGATTGTTGACGAATTCTTCTCTCATACGCTGACCTTTAAAAATAACAAATGGTGGGATGTATTGTCCAACTGCGTTGCAAGAGACTATCACAATGACATTCTCGCCTCTTTCGACGCTAGTGAGAGCAACCACTTCTTTTTCCCCTTCTTGGCAATGACCTTGTTTGGGTTGTTGTTAAGAGAGAACCCTGTTTCATCCACGTTGTATATACACTGTGGTTTTGTGTTGACACTAATCGTCGAAGTAACAGATTTCAACAGTTAAAAAATCACTCACAACTCCCTTATTAATTTCCTCAGCACGAGCTCTTGAAAGTCCCTCAGACTTTCGTAATGATAAGTTCGGATGTCTTTTCATGAAACTTGAAAAACAATCTTCACCAGCTAATCCTTTTTTTCCAAGGGTGCGGAATTTGATTTATTATTAAATATCGATGCACAGCTTTACGAATCGTTTCAGGGGTACAGCCTAGTCTTTTTCCCGCGAGAGTCAAAATTCGCAACACGAACTCTTCCTCCTGTTCTTCTGTCAGTACTGTGGAGTGTCATATGGCTTTCGGTTTTGCACTTTGAACTATTTCATCATTATGACCCAAGGTTAGTCTCAACCTTTCGACCTACACTTTCCTTCGCAAAGTTTCAGATTTACATTGCAGAGCTGTGAAGCTCCACGTAAACTCAAATCACCTTTTGTTACACTTTGAATTGTCTTCTCCATGTCTTCATTATTTCACTTGTATTTATGTTTTGATTTGTATGTCCGTACCATTAAAAAGAAAATGAAATGTTTTGTTTAACATACATGCATCATATAGTCTAAACCATAAATACAAAATTAAAATCCATTAATTAAATAAATTCACGTAAGTTTGCACCTGACTCAAATAGCCCCGTTTCGCACATGCTTACGTAGAAACATACTACTTTCACACTAGACAGAGGAGAGCACCCAAGTGGTGTTTATAACATGCTGACGTTCTGTTTTACGCGCACGGTAATAATTTTACAAATATATGCATTTACACAGGTTCAGCACCTTATTTCATACAGACACTATTTTATATCAGAGCAAAATATGAAGTATTGCAACTCACCTTGCTCAGAATAGTGGCAAATTCACAGTAAAGAAATCAGATCAAAGACACACACACCCTTCCCTTTGTCAACGAACTCACAACTGAAGGAAG
>JAGDQP010008339.1:18870-38903 GCA_022664845.1 Lepisma saccharinum | reverse complement strand
CAGTATTGTTACTCTCTTCAGCACTTCCGCATTCAGCATCTTCTGACTTGATCCATTCTACTTCATGTCTATGTTTCGTTGTTTATGTTATCTTTTTTCGTATTTCATTTTCTCACTTGTAATAATATTTGACAGATACTTGAAACCGGATAGGTGTTCTACCTTTTTGCTTTCATTCTTGTTGACATTTGCTTTGGATCCATTCGTTCATATTACAATTCTTTTAGTTTTCTTTGCGTTTATTTGCAATTCATGTTCTTCACAGCCTCTCTGCAGCTGCTTTAACATATTAAAAATTGAAAATAAAAATTGCAATAAATTATTTGTGTTATTACTCTAACATCATTGCTATAAATCAAATGTAAAATAAGATTGAGCATTGTTGATGTTACAACTGTTCCACTGACACATGATTGTTCTACAACAATAAACAGCTGTTACTAAGAAATATCTTTAGTTTTTTAACTTTCGGTACGGCTCTGCTTGTGACGAAACATTCTGAATTGTCAGGAGAGTTCTTTCCCTGGTCTCTCTGATGATTTTCCATAAGGACAGATCACCATGAGAGACTAGGGATATTCCGCTGACAATTCAATATGTATCCTATATGCTCCTAAAGATTGTTCGGACGCGAGGGATACCGATATTGAAATATCAGTCGGTATCGTCTTTGACAATTAAAACTTCTGCACTTAACTGGGTCTGTGACATTGCATCGAGGGCAACGGCGGGAAGGGAGTCATCACCTTTGGAATAGAAGCTGCCGGAAGAAATGTCAAAGGAATTAGATGTCTTATCCCGATGTAATGAGACCTTAGGCGATGAGGGCCTATTGTACATCAATACACTACGGTCCATTCTAGAAAAGATTGAAATTGCCACTTTCGTGATATTGTATTGAATGGACTGTGGTACAAAGCATCTTACTTGGCCCGGCAAAACTCTAGTACGATGCATCTGAAATTAAGAATTGCAGAAGTGTCAGTCCCCTTAACAAGCAAGTTTCTCGGATAGTATTTCATGAGTAACGAAATATAACTGCATGATTTAGCCACTAAAAACTAGAAGCATATTCCATAACTTAAATCCAGGAGGAAATCTATTTCCTATTACAAAGACTGAGTAACTATATTACGAGTATATCTCATGGTAAGTACAAATACAGCGATTATTATCACCAAGCTCCGAATTTTTGTAGGTTCCAAAAAACTCAAACTAGATTTTATTGTTTGTTCTAAGATTTCGAACAAAGTAATATTTTAAAATTTTAAAAAGGTTTCTAGCGTATTACAGCGTAGTATTTTGTTTAAAGTTCCGTAGTAGTTAGTTCAATATCATTGTCGTATCGAGATACGAAAATACAATTCGCAGGCGTCGAGTGGTGTAAAAGCTTTAGACAAATAAAAAAATCACTTTAAAGTTTCTACACAGTAGCGAAAATGCTTTCTTGAAGTGTTCGAATGAACCTTCATAACATTTGAACATATTTGAGGCAAAACAGTGTGCGAATTTAACTTTATATATATATATATAACTCTCAGCCATATTCAATCCACTACTGGATGAGGCCTCTCCCGAAGGGACGAATTGGTCTACTGCTCGCACGCTGACCAGACTTGTTGGGAGAGAAAAGCCGAAGCTCTCAACTGTTATCACCAATGCCTTTTATTCACAGCAGCTCCCCAGTTGCATCACCGTTCTAGATCCTCTCGCTTTGGGAAAAATCTCTTGGCAGAGTCGGGAATCGAACCCGGAACCACACCATCAGCAGTCAGCGACGGTAACCACTAGACTAGCGGAAAGAGAGTCCCATTTTCCAATAGAATGTTACCAAATCAAATCAATCATACTAAATCTTTCACATTAAGCTGTTTCATAAACATCACAAAAGAAATGACTTCCAAACAAGCTTCTTAACTGCCAGTAAAAGTTCATATACCCTTCTATTAGAATAGTTTCAACTTCTGCCAAATAAGAATGTTCCGATTTTTTTATCTAATCTTGATCAAAACACTAGGGGGGGATAAATTTATCCCTGGCAGGAACGAAAAATAAATTTGTAAGGGAGGGAAACTTATTTGCCAGGGGGAAATCCCGGGCATCCGCCCCCCCGTTAATTCGCACACTGTTCATGTGTATAGTCAACACATTGCTAAATTTAATAATTTTGTAAAATTTTGTACTTTCCACAATTTTTATTTACATATCGACATGTTAAAACTTTGCTGCCTGCACTTTTTTTACCAATTTTGTGGAGCCAAGTACTGGTATTAAAGGAACTCTCCATAAGGTTATTGATGTAATTGTGCTGTGATTTTTGAACCTGTAGAAAATAGGACAAAAATCACGAATGGGAACGCGAATTTAACAGAAACAGTAAGCTAGTACTTGTTTGAAACATTGATGATGATCATGATAGGTGTTCTACCCGAAGGCAGACAATCACTCAAATGTAGATGGGCAAGTAAACAGATGGTGGTTTCCACTAGCCACCATAGGGTGAAGATTACGTCCTAAGAACGAGACTTAATATTTAGCGTTCACTTCAAACCACATGTGTCCCCAGCGGGAATCAAACACGTGACCACTTTGTTACAAGACAGCTTACTACTCTCGCACCTACAGGTGACACAGGTTGATGCATTAGTGATTAAATATTTATAGCTACATCTGTGATTAGTATAACGTATTTTGGCTGTTGTGGAAGACAGTGAAAGACAATTTACAGACGAAATATTCAAAAACCTAGTAAAGTAAATAAATTGTCAAAAGTAAAGTCTCAAAATTGTAGTATGGGAATCGAACTTACGATCCCAAGTTTAGTAGTCCAAGGTTAAATTAACTAGGCCAGCATAACTCCATTCGTAGGCAGTGATTGCAGATCTTTTGTTGGTCAGAAAATACATACGGGTTTGTCTTTAATAAAGCTTCTTAACCAAGTTCCTTTACCTGAAAGACGGAATCTTGTCTCGAAAGTTCTTTCGATATCTCGATTGCAATGTTTTCTTAATACAATAGACGCTTTGACACCGTGGCTTTGACTTTTTGATCTTCTCTCTATCGAAGAAGAAAACATTAGTTTAAAGGAGGCTTGAACTCATGACTCACTAGTTGCTGTATTTTGTTGCTAATAAGTACTCCACTGAGGATACCACTTCAACCAGAGCTGACTCGGTCCGAAACTTGAGCTGAATGACCCAGGTCTGGAAACTTAATGATTTTGAATGTTTCGGCGTCATATTTCTCGTGTTCTGAAGCAATATCTCCGCTCTCGGCCATCCCTGAAAGAAACACTGTTCAAACGCAAGGAAATAATTAAAAACTCTGATTTGCCCACCGGGTCGCCGGACCGACATCCGGTTAACGGGTTAGAGCGGGTCTCAAGAATAGACCAGGTCCAAAATTTGATCCTGTGACTCGTTTCAGCTCTTCTTCCGACAGCTGGCAACAAACTTTATTCAGGAAACTACTACGAAATAAACTGACATTTAGAACCCATAACTTTATCAGCTCTTTTAAAATTGTGATTATTTTTTTTCTGCAAAGATTGCATTAGAAAGTAATCAAGAATTATTCGATTGTACGCAGAAATATACTTTAAAAATTCCAATTCGATCAATTTGGGAAAGAGGTGGTGGACCCAATGAAGTAATCAAGTTTATTTGCTTCTGTGTTTAGCATCTGGAACATCTCTCTTGAGCGTCCAACAGTAATCTGAAAGCATTTTTGAACTCCATTTACCTTGGTACTGTTTGCCATGGATGAGATGTCTTTGGTGAAAACTCTCACCGTGTTCATCACTGACAGCAACCAGATTTTCGGGAAAGAAGTTCAGGTGGGAGTCCAGAAAATGAACTTTGAGGGACATATTACACCCGATACCTTTGAGAATTCGCACATGATTTCAGAGTAGTTTGGCGTTTTAGAATTTCCTAAAAAGAAATTGAGTGTCGCACTTGAATGACAGCCATGCTTCATTTTCAACCGGGCTTAATAAGTCGTCAAATTTTTCATCTCGGGCTAATTTCTTATTTGGAGGCCAACAAAATTCTCTTTCCTTGGTTTTAGCATCGTTTACACGAAGAGACAGTTTCTTCTGTATTTTTTCCTTATTCAACAGCTCTGAAAGCAATATGATATATGATAAAATGAACAGTATAAACAGCATAATGCAAATATATTAATTTCTCTTGAAATAATAATTAGATTTTTATGAAACTTGCAATGATTATTGATTATCAAGATTTATTTGGTGTAATTTTTGTGTTTATATTGCTACGGGGACACGAGTATGAAAAGTCTGAAAAGGGAAAATTTTAGGGAATTTTCCATCAATCTCTCTGTCACGCGAAAATTGTGGGTGATGAAGAAAAACTGTTGGAAATCAGCGTGAAGAGTTCCTCTAAGATCAGGTGTTTTCTCTCTTATGCGAAAAAAAAGCTTTATTTTGATCCGCATCGATGTGTGGAGAAATTATTTCGACAAACTTCTTAATGCACACAACGGATAAAAACAGATTAACTTAAAATCTATACAGCAAAAAGATGGGTACCCGAACTGGTAAAGAAATTAAAAAAAAATCAAATCACCAGAAACAGACAATATTCCAACCGAATTAATTAAAGTGGGAGGAACGGCAGTAATCAAGGAACTAGATAAATTGATAAGTGCTATACGGCTAAAGGAGGATATTTTGAAGGAATGATAAACCTAAATAAAAGTTCCGGTTTATAAAAAGGCGATAAATCGGATCGTAATAATTACCGCAGAATCTAATTACTTCCAATATGTTACAAAGTATTGAGTAATATTCTGCTAACTCGCCTAAGCGTATAGGTAGATGAAATAATGGAGCCCTCCAATGTTGATTTAGAAGAAATAGATCCATGTTGGACCAGATTTTCCTCTTGAGAAAAATCTTACAAAAGAAATGGGAATACAATGGAACTGTTCACAAGTTATTCATTGACGTTAAGAAAGCATATGATTCTATCAAAAGGGAAAAGTTATACGGTACCCGGATACGATTTGGAATTCCGAAAAAAAAAAGTTCAACTATTGAAGATGTGTCTCAGCGACCCCATAAGCAGAGTACGGATAGGTAATATTCCTTTCATCATCGCCATCCACACCATTGCCACCTATCTTACAAAGGTAGTGTGTTAGATAGTGCCTCGGTATAGGATCTTGTATAAGTACAGCGTTAGCAGAGTTCATTATGAATGATTGGGAAAGGATAGTGATGGAGAAAGTAAAGGACCGACTGCTACTGTTTTGCAGGTATGAAGATGCCTGTCTGTGGATTTGGAAAGGCTCAATAAGAATGTTAGGAATATTCATTAAGGAACTCAATGATAACGGTAAAGGGGTGTTTAGGAAAGTGAGAAGAAGGAAAACAAAGTATTAAATTTCTTGGTTATCAGAATTGAGAAAATCAAAGACGGGAGAGTCGTAACTTCATGGTTTCAAAAGAAATGTGCAAAATGAATTTTTGCCACAAGAAGAGTGACATTGGTGGAGTAACTAAGATAATTTTATAAGGAGCATGGAGGAAAGAATGAGGAGATTAACAGGAAGAAGATCAAAAGAAGAGAGATGTGGAACGGTTGTAGGAACAACTAACCGAGAATGAATATAATGAGGATGACAGAAGAATGATCAGGAGGAGAAATGGCACAAAAAGAAAGAGGGAAAGGAAAATAAAGTGAAAATAAAAAAAAATGTTTGGAATAGAAAGTGGGACGAATTATCGAGAAAATCAAGCGGCTGTTGGGAATGTAAGAGTGAAAACGTATTGGAAAGGAGAGAATAGGGTCTTGGACCTGGTGAGAAACAAGAAGAAAAGTACTCTAAAGGGAGAATAACAAAGAGGAGTGGTCTACAGTGTTCCGTGTATGAACTGTTAGGCTGTGTATATAGGAGAGACGAATAAGAAATTGCAGGAAAGGATTAAACAACACAAGGATGACGTTAGACTGAAAAGAAACAGAAATGCTATTTACAAACATGTACAGGAAGGGGTGCATGATATAGACCGGGAAAGGGGCTCAGATACTAGAACAAGAGGGAAGGATATTGGTTAAGAAGTGGAAAGAAACTAGGAGAATTAGGGAAACGGGAGATAAAGCGATGAACTGGAATGGTGGGTTGAGTATAAATAAGGAATGGGAAGATATACTGGGAAAAGAAGAGCGGATAAAGTATTTCAGAAATTAAAGTTTATTCTGTAGTTTTCTTCCCGCTTTTTGCTTTTTATTTTTTAATTGTTTTTATTGTTTATTTATTTGTTATTTATTTATTTATTTGTGGCTTATTTAACTTTACTTATTTTTAATTATTTATTTCTTAAGCATTTATTTATTCAAAATGTTTTTGTACGTCGATTCAGTTTCCTTGTTATATAGTTTGCTGTTACAAGTTTGCTATATCGTCCTAATTGACTAGGGGGTGTGGCCTGTGAGCGAATGACTGTGATTGGTTAAAATTTGTTCAGTTTTGGAAAGGATGCAATGATTCAAGAGGTATGTGTCTGGCTAAGATGTGTTTCCATCTTAGTGGAATAGGCATTCCCGTTAGTTCAATTTATTGTGGGTTTCACAACACTTGTATTCCGAGCAAAAACCGAACATGGAACTTTATAATTATAATACAATAAACATTGCTGGTTATCCATATACATTGATGACAGGTCTCTCACCACGACAAAGCGTTGACGGTGCCCTTCAAATGGATAATTCAAAAGGCCATTTTCACCTAGGTTCTAAATCAAATGTGTCCCCTAGCATGTATCAAATCCCAGGTCACTTAATTCTAAGGTAGCAAACATTATCCCATATACAAATTAGGTTTACTATTTTTCTCGTTATATATTCAAGTAATTACACTTATTAAAGACTCTACTGTGTAATCTTTGCATCTACAGAAATTATAATGAATATGTAGTCTCATATGTTTTTCTATATTTAGTGGTCTTTAAAACGAGATAAGCATTTTATCGAATCTTTAAATGAATGCTTTGTTCGAAGGCATGACCTAATACGAAGTGTTTTCAAGAAATGTAAACCCATGGAACAATAAAATAGCCAAGTAAAGGACCTGTCAGTTTAATGGGACTCAGGGAAGTCATATCTCAAATCCTTTTGTCTCTATGCGCTTTGGTTTAGACATTAAGGTCGGAGTGCATACTGTAGCAAAGTTGGGCTCTAGACTTAGTATAATAAGGGAGTAGGTGATTCAAAACATTTCCATTATACATCTTTTCTGTATTTACTTTTTATTAGGCACAGCTAATCTTTAAATGACTATTCTCCCAAAGATAGATCCATGTCAAAGATACATGGGCAAGATAGACTGGAGGTAGTGGTAATGAAATTATATCCTAAGCAAAGTTTATCTGCAACTCGGATCCTTCAGTCGAACTCAAATCCAGAACTTCCTGTTTAAAAGATGATCAACGATATCAAATACCAAATCACGATCTGTACGAAGAACAAACCATCCAAGCAGTCAGAAGACAGGTGAGAGAAGCCATAGTCCAAGACCCGCAGCAGGAACCCAAACTCACAACTCCCAAGGAAGTAGCAGCAATCCTTCGTCACCTCCCAATCCAAAAAGCACCTGGTCCAGATAGAATCCCCAACCAAGCCCTCAAAGAAGCCCCACGCAGACTGTCTGTGTTCCTCTCCCTTCTCTTCAACACAATATTCCTTACCCAGAAATTTCCCTCATCCTGGAAAAAAGCTTCAATCTGCATGATCCCAAAACCTGGAAAAAATCCTCTCTTCCCTCAAAATTACCGTCCCATAAGCCTCTTATCAACCATTAGTAAAGTCTTTGAGAAAATCCTCCTCACCAGATTACGCAGCCATGCAGAATCCCACAACCTCCTACCTCCCCACCAATTTGGATTTCGTCAACAATTCGACACTGAATTACAACTGGTACGTGTAGTGGACAAACTGACACTCAGCTTCAACAATTTCGCCTACACAATTGGAATACTCCTGGACGTGGAGAAAGCGTTTGACCGAGTGTGGCATCGTGGTCTCATCAGCAAGCTCATCCAGCAACGATTTCCTGATTGTTATGTCAAATTGATCCATTCCTACCTCAACAACAGAGAACTCCAAGTCCGATACGAGGGAGCATTTTCAGAATCAAAACTAATTCGAGCAGGAGTCCCGCAAGGCAGTGTACTCTCACCACTTCTGTACGCATTGTACACGGCCGATCTCCCAACTACACCAGGATGCAGCCTCGCCACTTTCGCCGATGACACGGCCATATTCGCCACAAACAGGAACTTCCACTTCGTCCACCGTGCCTCCACCCGCCAACTAGAAAAAATTGAAGAATGGGCCACCAAGTGGCGAATAAAAATCAATCCAGACAAAACCCAGGCAGTCGTCTTTACAAGAAGAAGAAGAATCCCTCCATTACCCCCCTCACACTGTTCAATCACGCACTCTCCTACTCCAATGAAGCAAAGTACCTCGGAGTCACACTTGATCGCAAACTCACCTTTGGTCCTCACATAGAAAATCTTGCAAACAAAGCCAAACAACGTACAGCAATGCTCTCCCCCCTCCTCAGAAACCCAGCCCTCCAACACTCCACCAGACACCATATATACAAAGCCATGATACGTGCTATGATGTCATACGCCTGCTCCACCTGGCTCCATGCAGCAAGCAGTCATCGTATAAAGCTGCAACGAGTCCAGAACCACGCACTTCGACTCCTGACTGGACACGAGAGAACAACAAGTATCCCCCAACTACATGAAGATGCCGAAACTGCATATCTGCAAGACCATCAACGCAGACTCCAAGTACAACTCTGGGACAGACTCAGAAATCATCCAGAGCAAGAAGTCAGAGACATCGCCACGACACCACCACAGCGCCGAATCTTCAAGATGCCACGTCTGGACTAAAAAGGTAAAACAAACCACATCAAAATTCCTCAAGTAAAAGACCTAAACAATCCTCAAGAAATTATCCTAACCTAATAAAACAGCCCTCAAGAAATTAAACCTAATAAAATAACCTTAAAGATTCTTACCTAAACAAAAAACCCTAAAGCTAATTACCCCAAAAGTAACCCAAAAAACAAGTAACCTAACTCAAACAAACCCTAATAAAATAACCTTTAAGTACTTTATCCTTAATACTCACCTAATAAAATAACCTCAAGTTTTTTATCCCCAAGCAAAAATTCTTTCCTAATAAAATAACCTTAACGATAATTATCCTAAATAAAAAACCCCAAAGTCAAGAAACCTTAATAAAGAAATTAACCCTACCAAAAAATTTCAAGAAATTCATCCCTAAACAAATTCACCCTAATAAAAGAACCCTAAGTCAATCAACCAAATTTCAACCTAATAAAATAACCTAAAGTAACTCACCCTAAGAAACACCTCTGTTCCCAGTTCCAGATTGGAAATTCCCTCTTCAAACTTCAAAATTCACAGTGAGGCCACAGTCGCTTTGCTGCCCTCGCCAAGAACTAAACGTTTCATTCTTCAAGAAATCAACCCATGAAGGAAGACAAGGGACCAGTCCCGGAGCTTCATTTCCAAGATAAACACAACCAAGAACCCAAGACTGGACTGGACTGGACTGGAAATCCTCACGACACACATTCGAGTAATAGGTTCCGAAGAGAGCGGAGCTCGTGCTACTTGTTGCAGCAGATGTGTTCATAAAAACTGACAGCAAGTTCACCAATTTAAAGAAAACAAGAGTAAATAAAGTTTAAACCTTCCATTTGAGGCACTTATCGATCTCAAAGTCTTTTTTAAGGCTTTTTTGGGACCGAAATCTAAGGTCGTTTTTAGGGCCACCGGGCTTATCTGGCATATGCCTTGTCACCGACTCGGCCATGTCGAACCCCCCTGGACCCCCCCTCATCCCTCCCACTGGTGTAGCTAGTGACGCTACTATTATCCCAAATGCTAATGCAATGCATAGCAATCAGCCACATGCTGAAGTTAGTGGTAATCCTGACAAAAATCGTAGAAGAAGCGTTGCTTCTCTTGCAGCCCGTCCAATTTTTCAGACAGGTACATACAACTTCCGTGTCCAAAACCCTGAATATCATGTAATCCCTAACACCAACCTTGTTAGAAAAATCAAGAAAGATCATGATCCTACCCTTCCCACCGCCAATACTCGTGAGCAAGAAGGAATTTCTGCTGATGAACAGGAAGAAGAGCTTATGCAAGGAGCTTTTGACATGACTCTACAGCTCAATTTCCTGATATTCACACTGCCAACAGCAATTCTAAGAAACAAACTGCTAATCCAAATGCGATTTCATCTAGTGATTCCGATACAGAAATGGAAGTTGAAGGCTGGACAAAACCACGACATACTGCCAAAGTGCGCAAAGTACAGAATGCTAAAGGTCAAATATCTACTCAAAATCGCTATCAACCCTTGAATAATACCGGAGAAAACCCTACAGAAAATCCTAAGGTACATTTCATCAAGCCGTCACCTCTTTACGTATATGGAATTACTAACAAATTTCAATTCACAAAAACGCTAACTGCTGTCTGCCAAGATAAACCTCAAATCACACACACTAAGGATTATATCAGATTCCAATTCAAACAGAAATCTGATTTTGATAAAATTCTTACCTACTGCCAGCAGCAAAAATATCAACACTCAACTGAGCTTACAAAACAAGAGCGTCCATACAAGGTTGTTCTCAGAAAATTGCCGATTGATATACCTGTGGAGGATATCCTGGATGATCTACATGATCAAGGCTACAATGCAACTGAAGTAACACAAATGTTTGGCAAAAATAAAGACACTCAGGAACGTATTCCTTATCCGTTATTCTTAGTCTCCCTACCCAAAAGCACTGATAATAAAGCAATCTATGAACTTCGTCACTTGTTGAGCTACCGAGTTCAAGTTGAACAGTATAGACCTCCTGAAATTTTACAGTGCTTTCAATGTCAGCGCTTAGGTCATTCCAGAAAAACGTGCTACTGTGATCCAGTCTGTGTTAAGTGTGGACAAGGCCACCTCACCAGCGAATGCACTAAACAACCTGATACTCCGGCACATTGTTCCAATTGTGGTAAAGACCATCCAGCTAACTATCGTGGCTGTCAAGTCTTCAAAAAAGCATTAGCACAACGTCGTTCCCAAAGGAATCAAACAACTTCTGATACAAAAAACATTAAAACTTCCACTGTAAATTCTACTAAAACTCAATCTACAGTCTCAGACACTACCAAAACTCCTACTCCGTCTCACAAAAACAGTTCCTTTGCACGTAAAATACAAGATTCAGCCAATAAGAAATCCTCACAGAAGTCAGCCAATGAACCAAATTCGGATCAACAAATACTGAATCAACTGATGATTCTGAATCTTCTGGTCTGTCCTTTTCCAGTTTCGCGGAACTTGGAACTACTCTCCAGACTATATGGGATCTTTTCAAAAGACTTTTCAAAGGATTAAATATTATGAAGATTCTTACACGTGTACAACAAGGTTTAACTAAGATACCACAGGATGCTGGACTATTAACTACACTCTCAACTGTTGTACAAATCATCGTCTCCATTGTTGATGATGGCTCCGAATAAATTCACAACTGCACGTCACTTACGAATTGCTTTTTTCAATGCTGATGGAGTACTTTCTCAACGTCAACTTCTTCAATATTTTTTAAATGAATTCAACATAGACATTTTCCTTCTTAACGAAAGTCATCTTCAACCATTCCATAAACTGAAATTCCGCAATTATAACATCTTTCGTAATGATCGTTTAGGACCAAAAGGAGGAACAGCCATCATTTTCAAAAATTATCTTTCCGCTGATCACCTCACTCTTCCAAACTTACAATCCATAGAAGCCACTGGAATCCAATTACACACTCAAGACTCTGATATCAATATCATTGAAGCCTATAAAGCACCTAAAACTCCACTCAACATTGATGACATTCGTCATTTAAGCGCTTTAGGATCTAGAGTCTTAATAGCTGGCGACTTAAATTCCAAACACTCACCAAATTTACTCCCAAGACAATCAACAGACTTTTGCACAGCTTCCAAGGACTCGTCTATACTGCAAATGACAAAGCTGAAGCACTGGCAGATCACTTGGAAACTCAGTTTATGCTTAATGCCGAACCGTATGATGAAGACACAATAACCACAGTTCATCGTCATCTGCGCTCCAAATCTTTTGATCACCCTTTTGATCCGTCAACTCTTATCACTCCTCGTGAAGTACAAAAAGTCATCAAGAAATTACATCCTCGACGTGCTTCCGGACCTGATCACATATCTCCCACTGCTCTTAAACGTCTACCTCGCAAGATGATTGTCCTCATTACCAGACTATTCAACGCCATTCTGCAATACAGTTACTTCCCTTCTCAGTGGAAGATTGCCAAAGTTGTGACAATACCAAAAGCCGGTAAGGATTTACTCTATCCTCAAAATTATAGGCCAATTAGTCTACTCTCCAATTTGAGCAAGGTCTTTGAAAGACTATTACATGCCCGTCTTACTAAACATGTACAAGCACAAAATTTAATACCTGACCATCAATTTGGCTTCCATTCCGCGCATGATACAACTGCACAACTCGTCCGAGTGGTTGAGGAAATTACTTTACAATTTAACAACAAAGGACACACCATTGGAATATTTCTGGACACCTCTAAAGCTTTTGATCGTGTCTGGCATCGAGAACTCTTATACAAACTCAGCAAATTGGGCTTCCATGATCAGTATCTACGCATCTTACAATCGTACTTACACAACCGCAGCTTTTATGTTAACTTTCATGGCTACGACTCTGTAACTCATCCTATCACAGCTGGAGTACCTCAAGGATCTGTTCTTGCACCGTTACTTTTTAATCTATATACTTCCGATATTCCAACCTATGTTCACACTAAATTAGCTACCTTCGCTGATGACACCGCTATTTTCGCTTCTTCTCGAAATCTCCGTTATTCCCACTTATATGCTCAAAGACATCTGAATTCCATCGAAGACTGGACTACAAAATGGCGAATGAAGCTCAACGCTGATAAAACCACCGTTGTTCATTTCTCTAAACGATACACAGGACCTTTACAGCCGCTCACGCTTTTTGGAACGCAACTTCCATATAGTCAACATGCACGCTAGCTCGGAATTGATTTGGATAGAACTCTATTATTTGGTCAACATCTAAAAACCATCGCCAGTCGAGCTCTAAATCGTCTCCTCGCATTATACCCGATCCTTCGTAGTCGCGAACTAACAATTGAAGCTAGAATTAACACCTACCTCATGATGATTCGTTCTCTTCTGACATATGCTGCCCCTGTATGGCAACATGCAGCACAAACTCATCACATACAGCTCCAACGTGTCCAAAATCGAGCAGCTAGGATTATCACAGGACATAGCAGAGACACACGTATTGCACAACTCCATGAAGATTTGTCTCTTCCCATGCTCAAAGATGTCATTGATTCTCAATGCCGTTCCTTCTGGAACCGTGTCAACAATTCACCTTATTCTACCTTGAATACCTTAGGCACTGCCCAACCAATTCGTCATACTCACCGCATGCCCCACCCTAGATAACCACTCTACTTATACCACAGACCACCTGCCTGAAACTCATGATTAATCATTCCAACTTCAAATCATGATCATTACTTTTTATGGAAGGAACTTTAATCTAACTCAGCCTCACTGACTTAACTTACCATCGTTGCCTCGCTTATAATTGCTTTCCTCTCTCCTTGCCTCGCAATTATGCATTACATTCATTGCCTTAGGGATGCGACAGTTGCTCCCTAATCAACTCATTTATTTATTATTCCACATCCCGCCATAATAACCACATGGAAGTCATGAGCTTTTAGCTCGACACTTCATACATTTAAAGTCATTATTGTCTCAGTCTCAGTCTCAAATCCTCAAGGTATATCTCTAACCAAGATGAATCAGTTGTCGCCTTCCATCCAAAGGCAAGGATTTCTAAGATCGTTTTACATTTCGTTCCAAATCACTTGTGTTGTTACCGGGAATATTACGCAACTCCTTGCTTAGAAGGCGGTGATGGTAAAGACATGTTCGTCACCAAAATGAACTATTGGTACCCTTCCATCGAATGCCAACATAATCTAAGATTATTTTACATTTTCTTTCGAATCACTTGTGCCTCTATCGGTTATCGAAACTGGAACTCCTGGTTTCAAGCTAATAAGCACAACGATTTATCTTACAGATGATGATGACAGATCTCTCATCACGGTGATGTGATGGAGCTGCCATCTTGTAGAGTGAAAGTTAACTTATCATGGGTTTCTCATCATTTGTGGCTGTGCCGGGAATCAAACCCGAAACCTCTTCGTTCACAATCAAATGTTACCAATTATACAGAGATGATGAAAACAAGTTTTGTGATCAAGTGATGCATCCATCGAATGAAAAGCAATCCCTACGCTTATGTTAATGTAGGTTCCAAGTTATGTAGGTTGTATCCCCTAACCAGAATCAAATCCTAGGCCTTTTAATTCCAAAGTGGTGAACGTTAACGTTACCGCTTCTCCTAGTTTCATCATTTTTCTCGTTATATCATCAAGCAAATGTAATTATTCTATGTACTGTTAAATTCTAAAGGATGTCTCGTGGGTCTATAGACATAAAGTAATCAATAAATGGACGCTGAACATTTTTGCTATGTATTATTAACTATTCGGAACACCAAAATTCTACATTGTCTTCCTCTTGTATGTTATATACATTTCTTCATCAGAACTGTATTTTTTTTATTACGTTTGTATATACAATGCAAATACAACCTATCACTCACGCATTACTTTAAAATATATATTATACATACAGTTTTAAACTAACAATCTATTTTCTGTCTTACAAAATTCAAACAATGATAAGGTCACGCGAGACTATCTTATCAGGTATCACAGAACTTTGCGTGAAAAATACTTCTTTTTCTCTCTCGAGTTTTTAAAAGACATGTGCATAGAAGTTCCATTCGCATTTCCGAAACAAAGTAATTTCGATTTCTTTCTTTCTTCTTTCTCTTTATCTCTATCTATCTATCTATCTATCTATCTATCTATCTATCTATCTATCTGTCTGTCTGTCTGTCTGTCTGTCTGTCTGTCTGTCTGTCTACCTATCTATATATCCTGCTTAATATTATGAAACATTCGGGTTTCCAATGTATACTTCATTACTGTTTTATACTATTTTTTTTAACTTTTCGAACAGACTCTCCGTTCTTAGGATTAACACTTTAAAGATATCAAATGTATGTTTCATGAGAGGTGATTTCTAACCTTATTTGTATCTTCGATTTTATTTATTTTTTTTCAAATTTCGAAACAGACTCCAAGTTCCTGACTTTAACGTTCAAGTTTGGGGTTAGTGGGTCCAGCTTGCCAATGGGCAATCCAACAGGATTCAAATATCTTCGAGTATAAGCCACTGTTAGTTTGACATCGAAGTGTCTAATTTTTGATAACGTTCGAAGTGAAGTGGAGCAATGTTTACGTTTTTCGGATTGATCCAGTTTATTTTATCGCTTTCTTCATAACAACGTTTTTTTTTTCAGGTTTCATAACAGACTCCAAGTTCGTGACCTTGACGTTCAAATCGCGGGTAAATGGGTCTAAATTTTGATAATGTTCAATTTGAGAAGAGGCGGAGTTTACATTATCCGGATTAATCCAGTTTGTTTTATCGTTTTTTATATAAACTTTTTTTTTTCAGTTTCAAAACAGTCTTCAAGGACGCGGCCTTGATGTTCCAATTTTCATGCTTATTGGGTACGGAGGATTTGGAAATGATGTTTACATTCAAGACGTCCGGGCTCAGGGGGTCACTCGAAAATTTTCATTTACTTTCAATTTTTTCAACTTTCTTCAATTCGAACAAAGATATACTGTTCTTCTTCAAATTTATGGATCTGGTTACATTTTAATTTTGACGAGGAAGTTGGTGTGACGTCGATTTCGAACGACTTGTCTAAACTATTTTTTTTTGTTCTCAAGTTCAACCTTCAAATTTAAAGTTTGACCTTCCGACTCGTGATAATTTTTGTTTTCACGAAAAATTTTGCACGTTCGAACTCTTTATTTTGCGAATTTCCAGTTTGACTTTTCCATTCGAAAGGTTATCAACTATTATAAAGACGTGCATCTCTTTAGACTAGTAAGCCTGTCACATCTGTTCCGCAGATATGCCACGACTTAATCATAACTGTCTGTCTGGCCGATAAACATAATTTAAATAAGAAGCTAAATGTTAATTTTTATTGAACTCCCCCAGTATATATTCCCGTGACCGTACCCGTGATGATTCCTGGGAGAAATGTGACCGGCGTTAATTGACAATCTCGAGACGTGACCTCGCGCTGCCACTGGACTGGACATATTCATCTTACCAGATTTTTACATGTTAAATTAGATTATTTAGTCAGTTTCACGTCAAATGACGTTTTTCTCGTCATTTTTCGCCTTGCTTAGAGAAAATAGCAATGCGTTGTAGATAACAGCATTACTCGTACTTGCCTTGGGGACATCCGAACGCCCCACAGCGGAGTATTCGTACCAAAATCCTGGCCATAAAGGTAAATTTTCAAATGTAGTTTACAAAACTAAATGTTTTATCTCCAAACAGCTGATAAACTGGCCCGTCAAACGATATCTATTTTGGGACAGATTAGCTCATCAGGCGACTGCTATCGGCAGTTGAATGTAGGGTATCGTTAGTCTCAGACGTGCATGTTGTTTCTAAGTAACTAAACGGGGTTAGTCTTCAAATTTTATACAGGGGTTATTAAGATAGGTACGTATGTTACACATATAATTTATTATTATTTATCTTAAATAAACTGATTTTAAAAACCCTTATTGTTATGTAACTTTTTAAAATAACATTTTTCTATTTATAATTGAATAAGGTTTTTGAAGGCTTGTCGGGGACTGTTGGGCAAGTTTTTTTTACCACTGTAAGAATGTAGATGAATTGAAAAATTAATCTCAAAAGAAAAAATTTGCACATATTTGCTTTATTTGTTTAATTTAATTTTTGAAAATTTAAATGTCTGTGATATTTTGGAATAGAATATGCTTTACGCAAAGCGAAGCAAACCTGCGTACTCAGCGAATTTCAAATTAAATAACCAAATACTGTTTATTTATGTAATGTTCTTCATTTTATCTATCCCCTGAGTTACATTTTCACTAGATGGCAGTCAAGTAGCAAGTGTACAGGGTGGTTCACAAAATCCGTCACAGGGCTATAACTCAGCTCCTAGTGCACAGAAATCTTTGAAACAAAAAATGTTCATACCAAAGTGCATGTGCGGAATCATGTGATGATACTTCTGAAATTATTGTCGTCTTGGGACTTCCTCAATGAAGGGAGGGGGGCAACTTCAACATGTTAAATAGAAACGATGATTGATTTTGCTTTCTATGAAACAAACATGAAACACCTTCAGTTTAAAAGACTTCAGTTACAAGAGCTGTTTGATAAGTTAACTGTTGACCTATCAATTAACTCTTGTAATGGCCAAACGTTACTAGATATTAAATAATGTTTCAACTGAAAGTTGTTGAAAATTTCATGTTTACTTCAAAGAAAGCAAAATCAACCATTGTTTCAATTTAAAATGTTTAAGTTGCCCCTGGTAACAGTATTCCCGGAACGCCCCTGTTTTTGAAAACTTCATCCTTTGATTCCACATATCCCATTAAGTATTTCACTTTAGTTTCGAACCTTTATTAGTTCCCTTTGAATTATAGCATCTGAAAAGTCCCGAAACCCCTCTACACCATGTTAATTTTGACCACTAATTAGGTATTCTAGCTGACAAACGGTATGAGCTATCGAAAAGTGTATCCTCTAAAAGTTGTTGAAAATTTAGCGATTGTTTCAGTGGGGCAAAATCAACTCCCGTTACCATTTAAAATTTTGAAGTTGCCCACCCGTAGAGGTATTCCCGATACGCCCCTGATTTCAGAAGCATCACCACGTGATTCCGCACGTGCACTTTGGTATGAACATTTTTGTTTCAAAGATTTCTGTGCACTAGGAGCTAAATTATAGCCTTGTTACGGATTTCGTGAACCACCCTATATATGTTTTTTGTATTAATACCCTAAAAATGCAATTTTGTTAAAAAATAATTTTTCGCTCATAAACCAATATAATAGTGTCATAAGAAGCCATGTCCCATATTTTAGATATTTACATAAATAAGCAAGATATCAAATATTTCATTATCCTTCATAAAAATAGCATTGGACAACATACTGTGTTTAGAACTTTCATTTCTCGGGATTCAGTTGATGTGGGATAAAAATTCAAACTACTAAATTATTTGTTTTGTTTTTAAGCTCTTCCCAATCATGGTGTAATCATAAATTAGATAATTTAATAAATAAATAGTGGAAGTGAAAACCCCATTATGGAGGGAGAAAGTGCCCCAACATTGGTCGAATCTTGCATTGGTCGAATCTTCCTGGTTTGCCAACTCAATATGGGTAATGTGACTTTACATGTCTCTGCCAAATTTTATCAAAATCGGACGTTTCCTTCAAAAGTTATTAATTTTGGCCGTGATTTAGGGTCAAATGCCGTGCGCCGTCAAATTTTTGACTGCTTTTTTCTCTCATTACAAAAAGATGCTTAGTATTTAATTAAGAAATAAGTACAAATCCTAATTCAGCATATCTTATTGTAAAACGTAATTAAGTTTTCAAGGGAAAATACTGATACAAAAGTAGACTAGGACTCAAATTGTCAGCTATTAGAAATTTACCCTAGAAATGTTTTTCCTCCTTCAAGACTATTATTTATTTACTACACTTCAGAGGAGTGTTTTCGTTTCATCGTGCAGTAATTCTCATATGGATCTAAACTACTGCAGTACATCGTCTCAACTTCTTTTAACATACATACAACATACTGTAGTTATCTATATTAAGTCTTGTTTAAAGTTAACACAGAGTCATACAGCTGTATACCCCGCAATAGAAAAAGACGAATAACTGATTTCATACTAACTGGAAGAAGAAAAAATAACTTTTCTGTGAAGGAAATGAGTGGTCACGTAACATATACTCGATTATTTATCTCTTTGGTTTGAAGTTACGTTGTTTCCTGTCTTCCTGTCATTCATCTGGATATATTGTTAGAATGAAAAGTATAGGGAGAGAAAGATTACAAAAAAAAAAAAAAAAATGTTCGCAGTCTTCAATCAATTTCGTAAAAAGACACTTTTGTCGATGAAAACTGACAGTTTCAGTCATTGTTATACGACTTAATAACTGAATTTGAATAAAAGAAGATTGAATTTATTTATAAACTAAGTCTGTTATTGCGTTATTGGTTGATAACAGAAGTTTCTTACCACTGTGTCAAAGATATTTTTATTGTGTAAAACAGTTTTAATAAATGTCTATGCTCTGACCGAACTGTCTACTGATAACGACAAAGAAACATTTTACGAAGAGCTAGAAAACTTGTTTGGCCGATTACCGAAGTATAATAGGAAAATTGCGTTGGGTGATTTCAACACTATGGTAGGAAGGGAGGAAATATGTAGACTTACTATAGACAAATACAGTCTTAACGAAATCAGCAACAACAATGGAGAAAGACTGGTAGCTTTCGAGATTTTGAACTTACTAGTATAGAGCATGTACTTTGAACACACATATATACACAAATACCAGGTGTATCAGCTTAAATTCGCTGTTTTGTAGTCAGCAAAACACATGGTGTGTTCATAGAAAGCACAATGCAAGTTATTCCAAGTACTTTCCCTCGCTAGCTACACATTTTGCCCACTTCTCGAGCAATTTGTGGATATCACGCAAAAAGAAAAAAGGTCCTGCTCTTTCGAGGCAAACCAGTCATCAAGCCATATTCGGACGTCTGCATACGAATCGAAGTGCTGCTCAGCGAGGGCGTGGCCCATCGACGCAAACAGATGGTAGTCTGTAGGGGCCAG
>JAGDQP010008339.1:0-18770 GCA_022664845.1 Lepisma saccharinum | reverse complement strand
CAGGAACGACTTTCTTCTTTGTCTGGCGAGCAACATTTCGCTTGTATGTTGGCGTCTCTCCACCTGCCGATCGGTCAATTAATGCGGAACCCATTTTCCGATCTTCTGAGCCTTTCCCATGGCACGTAGACGCATGGAAATGGCTGCTTGAGTAACGCCCAATTGCTCGGCAAGCATTTGTTACGATTGGGTATCGTCCTCGTCCAACAGCGCCTGCAATTGATGGTCCTCAAACTTCCTGGGCCGATTTTCACGCTTCTTGTCACTCAGGTCAAAATTGCTGTCTTTGAACCGACGACACCAATCTCGGCACGTTGTTTCCGATAAAGCACTGTCACCATAGGCCTCCACAAGCATTCGATGCGCGTAGGCAGCCGATTTCTTCAAATGGAGGCAGAAAAGCAGAGCTTCCCGCATATGTTCTTTTTCTGGCACAAAACTAGCCATGCTTACCAACTGAACACTGTGTGTTGTTGTCTGCATTTGCTGATTATGTGCACTGATTCGTGTTACCAGAGGTCCAACTCATCCACACAATAGGTCTGGCGTGCCCATGGTAGCTTCATACGCTCACGAACGCCATATATGGGTAAACAGCGGATTTAAGCTTATACACCTGGTACACATGGATATCTCCGGATGGCAAAACTCTCAACCAGATCAATCACGTATTACTTGATAGACGAAAAAACACCAACGTAATGGACGTTAGGCCTTACACAGGAGCGGAAGGTGACACAGACCATCAGTTAGTGGTCACGAAACTGAGTGAAAACTTATGCATCGCGAACACGAAGGCAAAGGAGAAAAACAACTGAAATTCGAAGTTAAACGATGATATAATCCGAATGTAAGAGCAGATTACCAACTGGAAATCTGAAATAATTTTGAAATCTTAGCCAACTCGAGAAGTAATGAAGATGACATTAATAATGAAATTGATGTAAGTAAGATGTGGGAAGCAATTCGTGGTACAGTGAAGGCCGCAGCGAAGGAACGTTTAGACGAGAAGACACAGCAGGAAAACAGCTTTGGTTTCATGAAGAATGCCTTAAATTTCACGAGGAACGAAAACAAGCAAGGCAATGATGGCTCAGTAATAAAAGCGGAGCAAATACTAACCACTACAGTAACGCGAAACGCAGTGTCACACGCGAGTTCAGAAATAAAAGGCGATAATATCTGACGCAGAAGATTAAGGAGATAGAGGGAAACGGCAAGACAAGCAACATACTAGGTCTATTCAAAGGGGTAAACTCGATAAGGAAAGGACACCACCAGTTGAGAAATGAATGCGGAGATCTTCAGGCGGATATTACTAAAATTATCGATGCTTGGAAAATTTATTTCGACAAACTTCCTAATGTACACGACGGATAAAAACAGAAAAAAATAAAATCTATACAGCAAAAGCGTGGCTGTCAGAAACAAGCCAAATCGAGGTCGAAATGTCGGTAAAGAAATTGAAAAATTTCAAGTCACCAAGACTTGAACAGACAATATTTCAGACGAATTAATTAAAGCAGTTGGTTTCAAGATTCGAAGCGGATTGAAACAAGGTGATTTAGACCGCTACTGTTTAACTTTGCGTTAGAATGTGCGATTATATAAACAAAAGAGTACAAAAAGGGACTAACAATGAATGGCTTGAATCAAGTGTTCGTATACGCGGACGATGTAGATTTGATAGGGAAGGAAACTTCTATCAGTTCAGAAACTCCTAACATCGCGACTATTATCAGGAAAGTTAAAATTGAAAATATACAGAACGGTTATCCTGCCGGTAATACTATAAGGGTGAGAAAGCTGGAGTAAGACATAAATTACGAATCTTTCAGAAACATATTGTATATTAATTACACAACGTTTCTACTATAGTCCTTGTGCCAGAAGCCAAAAAACGATGATTTGGTATAAAATGGGCACTACACGCATTAGTGCCTTCATAATGCTAACTCGTACTGCAGAAATTTTCAAACAATTGTCCATATCTCTAGTTATACTTGTCGGATTTAATTGATCTTTTTTCAAAACTAGACTAAGATACACGCTATATATTGTGTAAGGACATAGGTTTACCTAAAACCAGTCGTTTCAAAGTTAAATATTAGATAAGAAAATATTTTAGGCTAAAATGAAACTTTTTTACATTGAACTGAAAAAAAAATATTAGATTTACGAAAATATTGCTTATAAACAAAAATATAGCTAATGAAAACGTCTTTAATTAAAAACAGAGTGATCGAAATCGGATAACGTGTAGCCGAGATACGTTCATTTTAATAAATAGTATCGGCCGCCATTTTGAATGGCCGTCATCTTGGGTAGCTACCTTTTTGGAATGTCTATCACGTATTTTCGTGCTCTATACATGCCAGTGTACAAGTGCTGAAAGTTTCATCTGGTCCCCCTATTTTATACCAACAACTTGTCTGGCACAAGGACTACTACGTCTTGAGCCATTATCAAGTATACTGTTAACAGAATGATTATGCTTTTCATTGTTTTTTTAAATATTTGAATTCCTATTGTTGTCAGACCATATTTATTTATTAGTTGAAAACGATATTTTTCCTTTTCTCTATAATTCTATTCATATTTATGACGTTTTCCCATTTTTGGTTTAAAGTTCCACATTTATTTTCCTTTACATTATTCGGATTGTAGCATATGCGATATTCTTCTCTAACCAATCATTCTGCTTGATTGTTTGCTCACCTAAAAGATCCTAATGCTACTGTTGTCTATACGATAAGCTTCATCAATTCATTTCTTTATTTTTAATATTCCGTACAGTACAAATAGTGTTGATTTGTCCTAAAGAAATGGCGGCCGTGATGACGTCATTGCAGACGTGGCTCAGTTGAGGTGTGAGTTGTTAGTTGATTGACCTTTGCTGTTGCTTGTGATTGCAAAACAAGATGATGTATTTGTACAAGATCGTCACGTGGCGTTAGTGGAGTAAAACTCCGACCACGTGACCTGTGAAGTGAGTTGGAATTATATTTGTTCATGATTTTGGGTGAATTTTGGCGGGAGAAATAGTGATGACGTAGCAGACGTGCCTCAGTTGTGGTGTGAGTTGTTAGCTGATTGACCTACTCGGACCATGTTGTTCGGGGTTGCAGTGAGGGCGTGTGGAAATTGCCATCACAATGAGGGGCAATTGCCATACATTGTTGGCAGATGTTTGTATATCTATTGCTAAAATAAGATGGTGAGTGGTAACGTAATCCGCTGTGTTACACCGTTAAAAAATTGGGACTGTTCGTGGTTCCGGTGTCTTCATCCAAGATTGGAAAATTGGGAACAATACAGTTTGGAAATCCGTATCATGTGATAGTGGTCATTGACACAGTGTACTGTTAAGCAAGAAGTTTGAATGAGCTGACCTTAATTTGGGGAGGTTAAATATATTGTACTGTGTTGGTAGCTAAACGATTGCAAAACAAGTTTGCGATGGTGTAGCGTGGGTCAGTTGCGTAATGGATCATTCCTCTTCGAGATGAACAAAAGATAAGACAAGGGCATTTACGCCAGGAGGTCCGGCAAGATGGCGGCTTAATAGAAGGAAACCGCTGAAATTTCTAGTGATTAATTTGCATATTTTCATAGTGTTTTCGGACTTCACTCCACGAAAATTTATCAAGATATGATATATAGTGATTCAGTGTAGTATACAATAGTTCTCCAAGGTGAAATTCAAAATTGGCAGTGTGTTATACATCTAAAAGTGACTGTGACTAGAGTTTTAAGAGAGAACTGATGCCTATGGCGGACTGTAACCTAGCAACTTATAAATAACTGACATTAAAACATAAATTATTAAGATATATTGACTGTTAAACTGTAATTTATTATAATATTATTCTAAAACAGCAGTTTTTAAAACGAATGTTCAATGGATGGGCTTAATTAATGCCATTTCCGCACTAGATAATGGAACAGAACAGCATTTACGCCATGGCGTAGGTACAAGTGAGCAATTGAGGTCAGGCGACATTGACAGGAGAGTAAGTTAGGAGTAGATTCAAACACATTCCATTAACACGAGACAGGACAAATGACAAAGAATAAGAATAACCAGAAGTGAACAAACAAACGAATCAAAGTAGACTTCCCTTAGATGAATAAGAACTGAACAAACAAATAAATGAATCGAAAGGAATCATTAATCGTTTATCGTGTAAATCATTATAAAGAGATGATGTTGAAGAAACAGGGGAACTTACTATTGAATTAGTTTATGACATTACACATTTTTAATTACAGCTCTAATAAGACCATTACACATTTTTAAAAAAAGCCTCCTTATTTTGATTGCCCGGCGAGACCAATACTAGTTTCTTTTACCAGCTTGAGCACATGCTGGTGGCCATTCTAATCAGTGAATTTTGAGCCCTTCTTATTCAATATGAATGTATGGTAAATATATGCTGTAGCTAATATTTGTTAAAGAATATATCACTTAAAATGTCTCTGATTCATTTATGCTTAACACAGGTATAATATATTCTTAATAGCATTTAAACATACAAAAATAATAATTAAAATAATCTTCTAATGATTTAAATTTCTATATTTTGCTTTTTATACGAAAATATTATTAAACACGACTAGATGTAGCAGTCTACTGAAGCATAAAGCATTTGATTTCTGTCGTTATTGGAAAATATTTTTTGATAAGTCTTGGATTCATTATGAAGAGAAAATAGAGCGTAACAAATTTTGAAAAGCGCAACGCACGCTTGTAAGAAGATCCCCTCCTAGACTAGCTCCCTGAGTTTCTTTTTTTCTTTAGCGTAATTTATAGTAACGTAGGGAGAGTATCACTTTTAAAGTATAAATGAATGATGGCGAAACAAATCTGTTTGTTTTTGGTACAGTTTGTGTGTCAATTGCGAACATGTCAGGACAATATTTTCTTAAAAGTGTGTGATGTGATTGCCAATATGTCTGAAAGTCAACAAATTTATACTGTTTCAATATATTGTTTTGAAATAAAGAAAGTCAGTTACAGACATTCGATAAAACATTTCTTCGTAGGTGTATCTATCTTGTATACAAGAAGTTACACAAGGGGGAAATCAGAAGTAATATTCTAAGTACAGCTCAATCACCTCTATCTATAAGCCATACTGGACTCAGTGCTACCACTGAAAATTTTATGAAGGCAAGAAGCGCATTACTACAAACTTGCGGCAACTTTGATGTGCTATTTAGGAAAGTGACATATATCATATTAAATATTTTCCATCACGAGCTGGAGAATTCTATTCTCTACTCTAAACAAGTGTGAAGGTAATTATTATTTTTCAGAGAATGTTAAATTCCAATTCTACAAATTATATGAAATAAACATTTAGGATAATGTTAACACTTTCGCGTCTAATTAATTCATGCTTGACGGAATTACATTATTCATACATTAAAAAGGAAGAATAAAATGATTCTTTTTATCATCTAAACCGTTGGTGTGTATGATGTATAAACGTGACTGATTTCTAGTTAGGTCTTCTGAACTTTATAAAAGCTTATTACGATTTCCTCCTATAAGAGTAGGTCCTGATTTTCATGAGAGCTTAACTTGCTTGCGATTTGAGAGAATAGCAAATTGAGACACATGTTAATAATAAGAAGGAATGATTTTCATGAAAGTTTGCATTACCTTCGATTTGAGGGAATAGCAATTTAAAACACGTCTTAAATTTATCTTAGAATTAAAGATGGAATTAAACACCGGTTTCAATTGACCACTCACCGATTGATTTTCTTGAAAGCCTGCGTTGTTTTCTTTGCTCCAGATTAGAGTGAATAGCCAATTGAAACACGTGTTACACATTGGGATAGTGTTAACAGCACTTTCGCGTATGTTCACCCCTAATCGGTGATACACACCACTTTGCAGCTAATATCCCCACCTTCGTTTGAACTCACTGCATCCCCTTACAGCTTATTTATATACACCATGATAAGTTGAACTGAATTTTTAAGACCTTCGAGCAGAGAAGATAACATCTCTACATTTTCAATAAATTCGTGTTGTAATAGCAGTTGGTTAAAAACAAAGTAAACAACAAAGAGCTTAATAAATCTCCCACTTTCTTCCTTAGAAAAAAAGTGAGGTAAAAAATGGAAAGGAAATTGTAAATGTGTTATTAAGTTCATATGAAGGAAATCTAACACTTGTTAAAAATGGAGAATAGAAATCTTTTGCTCCTGAAGAAAAATATTTAACATGTTAAGTTAATCACTTTCCTAGATAGCACATCAAACTTGCAACGAGTTTGCAGTAATATTGACATGGTAAGGCTCCAAACTTGCATTTTACCCCCAAGATGGCAGCAAAGATAAAGTTTAGGATGAGGCAAGTGTTATAACTGAAGAGTTTACTTAGAAAATCCGAAATAACACATAATACAAATTTAAGAAGTTTATTTACTTTCACTTCCTTACTATAATTATTGTACATATTACTAATAGATAGTTAAGGTAAATAGTAACCCATGTAAATAAACCTGTTAACTGAACTTTCATAACGTATTGAGGTTCAGTCCTTCTTTGAAGGAGATAAAGTCCATCCTTTTAAAATATTTTTGAAAGTATCTGTTTTTGTAGAAAAAAACAGTTGGATCGTTTCTTCAACATTGATTACATATAACTTAACCATCTGATAACTAATGCCATGATTAATTTTTAAGTTGAAATGTTTTCATTTCACGAAGCTTAAGGTAAATAAAATAGCAAAACCTTAACATTCGAATCCTTAAGGTAAGAAACTATTTGATTTCTAAACTTCTCATAGACTAAACGAATTTGGATTGGGAAATGGTAAATTGTATATTCTGAGCAAATGCATTGCGCAGTCCGCAATCAACTAAAAAAACTGATACAGTGTAGAATAAGACAAACAGAAGGGCTTGCTTTTATTTCATTTTATAAGAATAGAAAAAATATTGCTAAAGGTGTAGTTAGACCAGTAGTTGATCACTTGTATAAATTGTCGGCAAATGTGAATTACAGTATTACAGAGTAGATAATTCATTCTGTTTATTGTAGTTTATTCCTTGAACAAGGAAGGTATAAAATAATTATTTCACTGTACATTCTAGTACCTTCTGCTACGTGGCGATAAATGTACTTAAAATTTTGTTATTTACATAATTTCGGATGCGTTGAATTATAATGCGTCACAATATCATGCATGAGGATGAGTAATGGATGAAGCTTAGTTTAGTTCAGTCAGTTATTTAGTCATACTTTATATCACTCATTCCCTTATAAATAATTAACGTGGACATTTCCATAAATACATAGCGACGCACAGCAAACCAAAATGAATTTTGAAAAGTTGTATTGCACAAGCCTTTACAGAAATACGTACTAAATTTGCTTTACACACAAATATGTGATCATGAGGAATAGTTTGGGGTGAGTAATGGAGAATGTTTAGTTTAGGTCAGCCAGCTATTGGGCAACACTTTATCATATATATGCTTTATTCCACTCACTCTCTTATAAATAATTTACGTAGGCACTTCCATAAATACATAGCGACGCACAGGAAACCAGAATCAGTTTCGAAGAGGTGTATTTCATTACCCCTTTCATAGATAGCTACCTAATTTGATTTACAGACAAATATGCCATAATCAAGAGGGATACAAGTGCTGTCATTTACTGTGATGAATGCTACGTATTATGCTACACACTTAATCGATTATATGTCGAGTAAATGATAAAAGAGTGTATGCTTATTAGGAAAAGCCTATGCAATCATTATTATACAGGGTGGTTATCATATTTAAGGCACTTCGTGCTCGGCTTAACACGATAGTAGCGGATAAACTTTATGCAGCTATGCTTCTATCAGCTAATGAACTCTATGTACAGTTTATTCCATTGCAAATAATTATCACAGACACTTCCTGGGAACAACTATCAATCTAGAAAATTACGAAAAGCTGTGTCATTATTATTTTGTTGAAAATATACAGTCGAATTGATTATGACTTAAAAAATATAGCGCTGTGCAGAGTAATAGGTTTTTGTTATAAAAGACCAGTATTTTGCCACAAAAACCACGAGTTGCACACTATGTCAAGTACGTGAAGACGGATTAGCTACAATCAGGTTTGGTATTTTTCATTATATGGAATGTACAAGGTATTTTGAAACACAATGTTTGTGCTGGCTTTAGAGGTAATTGTTGTTGGATGGAAGAACGTAGTACTTTATCTTATTCATGTGAGATCTAACTTTAACGGTTTTGAACAATTTACAACGACACGTATTTTATCAGAAAAGACCTAGAAAGTTGCTCACTATGTCAAACAAGTGAAGAGACGTTAGCTAAATTCAGGTTTGGTATTTTTTCATTAAACGCGATGTATATAACGTTTGAAACACACTGTTTGTACTTGCTTCCAACCCGTAAAAAGCATAATAGTTCCTAGTGTGTCTCGCTCTTTCACTTACATTACACTTCTAAAACTCGAAACTTTCTTATATTTCATTTCAACTTTTCTACACACGTTAGGAATGTTATATTTCTCCTGCAAATTTTACGGTGTTGTCATCTCGTAAAGTAAAGTGGAGCTGAAGCAGCTAAATAGTTTATCGTAATTTTTACTTTTCAGTCTCATATTATACTTCAATGAATTAAACCATTCTCCTCTAAATTTTATATTTTTGACTGACCTAAATTGAACTTGGAGACAGAATTGCGAAGATATTGCTCAAAGGCAAACCCGTGTCCTTGCAATTACTCCAACCTCTGGATTATGCCTCATATTCTGCATTGTACGCATGTCAAATTCGCATTCAAACGAAATTTTCCCTATATATGCTTACATGTACTTTTTCAATCGAGGTTTTTACTACTTTTATATCCACATATTTCACACTGAAAATGTTTTTTCGACTTGACAGTCTTTCCTGTTCTCTCAAGTGAAATTAAAAACAAAATTTTTCATATAATTTGTATGATTGGCATTTTAACGATCTCTGAATAATAAATTATGATCGTTGCTCACTTTTTAGTTTACCTTTTCGTGTATGTAATAGCCCTTTCAGCTGAAATTAAAATCAAAATTTATTTTATGTAATGTGTATGATTGGATATTATTAACGTTCTCTGAAAAATAAATAATTACCTTTCCACAATTTTTTAGCTTGATTCCTCTTGTACGCGATAGTTCTTTTACCTGAAATTAAAATTAAAATTTCTTTCATAAGATTTGTATAATTGATATATCACAGATTGTAAAGCGTTAACGTACAAATTACTTATTTTTATTAGGGAGGATTTCTCTGGAAAAGGAACAAGCATACTTTCTAGTCTCGTATTATATTTGCATAACCTAATCCTTTCTCATATAAATTTTACACTTTTGGATGACCTAAATTGAACTTAACCTAAAGGCATATGTCCGAAGACATTGCTCAAAAGCGTACACGTGTCCTTGCAATCCCTTTAACCCTTGGATATCGCATCATATTCTGCACTGTACGCATCTGAAATTCACATTCAAAGGACTCACATCCCCTTGTACACCGTATATCCATCCCTGTACTTTTTTCAATCGATACTTTCAATATATTTTTAAATTCACATATTTCACACTCAAAAATTCTGTTTTCCCTGTTTGATTTTTTATCTCTTCTAATGCTACTCTTTTGATAGATTTATATCCACATTCTTCTCAGTGAACATGTTTCTCAGCTAGAGAGACCCATTCCTATTCTCTCACGTGAAAGTAAAATAAAAATTTATTTCATATAATTTGTATTCTTGTTGACAGATATATTGACAATCACATGACTACGTTAAAGGAAATATTGTCATGGCATGTTCTCAATCGAGAGCATTTTTTACAAAACTATAAAGTTTTCATCGATCAGAAGGTCCAAAAATCTATGAAGTTATATACTTTCCTCGTTTTGTCACATTAGAATGAAATTTTTGTAACGCAATGGGAACTATTAACAAACACTAATTTCAATTTTCTTTACCATATGTTCCCCTTCGAGGGGAGGGATAGCTTCGGGAATTTAGGAAATATTCTTTAAATGCATGACAATACTTTTAGGTAAATTTCGGGTTCTGTTCAAACCATTTTGTTTCTCTTCAGTACAGAAAATATTAAAGTTCGGCTACTTTTCAAACCATTTTATTTTTCTATTCAGTGCAGAAAGTCCTAACTAAGTAGTTAATATGAAGCCAATCGAAAATTAAAAAATATACAAAATTATTATACTGACACAAATACTTTACAGTTATAAATCTATGGGCTGCGCAAGAGGAGATAAGGAAAAAAATAAAAAAGGTATAAACTATTGAACAATTTTACTATTTAGCATATGGCATAAAATAACATACTACAAATTCCATCCTACATAGTGTTTTTACGTAGTTACATAACTTCACATTTTTAATTAGCTGCAACATATTTCGTTTCACATATTCACAATGACGTATTTATACATTGAATACAATAGTATATCAACAACTAATTACCATTATCTCTTAAAAATTAATGAATATCATAAATAACACATCTCTTCTTTCTTTCTTTAACATGTTCTTTTTAATTCACAGTAAAAAGCTGCAATGACATCTGTTATTCACTTTTTCCAAAATTCAAGAAGGTTAGAAAAAATATTGCTGATTCTATTAGAGGGAGAAAGAGAGAGAGTACTCTCACCTAATAAAAATAATTGATTTGTACCTTAATGTTATGGGACAGACCAAGCTTCAGACAAGCAGTAAATAAGTCAAACTTAGGTTTCACCACTAGAGTTTTGTGTGCTTCCTATGAATTACTACTATAATTAAGCATATTATTGAAAGTTCAAAGTCAAAGATGCAGAAACCTTTTTTGAAAATTAAATATTGTGCACCTAATACTATAAAGTTCTGAAACTACAAACTGTACAAAAAGAGGTAACGGAACAAATAAAAAAAGTTATTGTGAATTGAACAAGTCATGTTTCTATTCGGTGCAGGAACTCTTTTGACAATATATAAAACGTTGAACGTGTTGCTAATATTTTAAACTCCTGAAACTAAAAAGTATACAAAAAACGAGGTAATGGAAGAAATAAAAAGCTATTGAAAATGGCATGTTTTTGTTCAAGCTAGAAACCTTTGAAAATCAAAACATCAAGTAATGTGACATTGAAAATGTTGTATGAAAATTTGTTAACTATATCAGTATTGGCTATCTGTGGTCAGTGTTTCTCTAAATTTTCCAAGTTTTGTACTGGACCTGATTAATTATTTTTGTTTTGAAGTAAAACCCGCTGAAAATTTTGTGTGGTGGTCATTGTCCTATGAAATGTAACGTTACGGGATTTTCTGTAAGATGTTTCTGTTAGCCTTAACTAGGACGGCTGTAATCTCTTAAATGTAAAACAACTCTAAGAAAATTGAAAACAACAGCGCCTACGGCGGTGGTAATTCTTTACATATGAAGTGAAGCTAAGAAATGTGCTTGATAATACACACACGCACACACAGATACACTCAGACATAGAGAAATACATAGAAATGCACACAAAAATACACATATATATACACACAGATACACAAACACAGACATAAACATACACAAAAATACACACAGACATACACACAGAGACATATACGTCAACTTATAATACTGTGCTTAATTATAGTATTTTTTCAATCATTTTCATATGTAAAGAATTACCGCCGTCGCTATGACCTTCAGTTTTGTTAGAGTTGTTTTACACGTAAGCGATTGCCGCCGTCCTAGTTAAGGCTAACAGAACTATCTTACAGAACATCCTTTTAAGTTACATTTCATAGGACATTGACCTCCACACACACTTTTCAGAGAGTTTTACTTTAAAGGGAAAATAATCAGGACAAGTACAAAACTTGGAAAATTAAGAGAAACACTGACCACAGATACCCAAACGATATAGTTAACAAATTCTCATACAAGATTTTTCAATGTCACATTATTTGATGTTTTGATTTTCAAAAGAGTTTCTAGCTTGAATAGAAACATGTCTTTTTCGATACACAATAGTTTTTTTTATTTCTTCCATTACCTCGTTTTTTGTATACTTTGTAGTTTCAGAAGTTTCAATTATTAGCAACACTTTAAACATTTATATTTTAATTGTCAAAAGAGTTCCTGCACCAAATATAAACATGTCTTGTTCAATTCACAATATGTTTCTTATTTGTTCCGTTACCTCGTTTTGTACAGTTTGTATTTTCAGAACTTTAAAGTATTAGGTACAGAATATTTAATTTTCAAAAAAGTTTCTGCATATGTTTGACTTTGAACTTTCAACAATATGCTTAATTATAGTAATAATTGATAGGAATTACACAAAACTCTAGTCGTGAAGCCTAAATTTGATTTATTAGTTTACTGTATGTTTGTCTGAAGTATGGTCTATCCCATATTTTAAAACATTTAGGTACAAATCAATTATTTTTATTAGGTGAGAAATCTGTCTCTCTCTTTCTCCCTCTAATGAAATCAGCAATATTTTTTCTAACCTACTTGAATTTTGAAAAAAAAAACGTGAATAACAGATGGCATTGCAGTTTTTTACTTGAATCAAGTAGAACAACCTGTTGTAGAAAGAAGGGATGTGCTAACTATAATATTTATTAATTTTCAAAATATAGTTGTAATTAGTTGTTGATATACTATTGAATTCGATGTAAAAACACGTCATTGTGAATATGTGAAACGAAATATGTTGCAGCTAATTAAAAATGTCAATTTATGTAAGTTGGTGAAGAGATTATGTAGGATGGAATATGCTAAATAATGAAATTGTTCAATACTCAATAACTTTTTACTTTTTCCGTTATCTCCTCTTGCACAGTCCATAGTTTTACAAGTGTAAAGTATTTGTGCCAGTGTAATAATTTTGTATATTTTTTAATTTGCAAGTGTTTTCATTTTAATTACAAGGTTAGGACTTTCTGTACCGGAAAGAAAAATAAAATCGTTTGAACAGTAGCCGAACTTTAATATTTTCTGTACTGAAGAGAAGCATAAAATTTTTTGAACAGTACCCGAACTTTACCGGTAATATGTTATAATCCAAAAGTATTGTCATGTCTTTAAAGAATATTTCCTAAATTCCCGAAGCTGTCCCTCCCGCTTGGAGGAAAACTTTTGGTAAAGAAAATTAAAATGAGTATTAATAGTTCCCATTGGGTTACAAGATATCACTCTCACGTGATAAAACGAGCACACTATATAACCTCATAGATTTTTGGACTTTGGATCGATGAAAAATTTATAGTTTTGTAAAAAATGCTCTCGATTGTGAACGTGACAATATTTTCTTTAACGTAGTCATGTGATTGTCAATATACAGTATGGGTCAACAAGCATAGAAATTATATGAAATAATTTTTTATTTTAATTTCACGTGAAAGAACAGGAATGGGTGTATCTAGTTGAGAATCATTTTCACTGAGAAAAATGTGGATATAAGTCTATCCAAAGAGTAACTCTAGAAGAGATAAAAAGTCAAACAGGGAAAGCAGAATTTTCGAGAATGGAATAAGTGAATATAAAAATATTGAAAGCCTCGATTTAAAGAAGTACACTGAAGGATATAGAGGAGGATGTGAATCTTTTGAATGTGAATTTCAGATTTGAACAACGCAGAATATGATGAGAAATCCAAGGGTTGAAGAGATTCCAAAAACACGTGTACGCTTTGAGCAATACTCTTTGACTTACGCCTCCAGGTTAAGTTCAATTCAGGTCAGCCAACAAAATGCAAACTTAAGGGAGAATAGTTTAGGTCATGGAAGTATAATATGAGACTGAAAAGCATACTTGTTCCTTTGGAGAGAGAGAGAGAGAGGAAGAAAATCCCACCTAATAAAAATAATGCATTTGTACGTTAACGCTTTACAATATGTGATAGATCACACTTCATACAAAGTTACGATAAACTTTGAGCAAAGGTAATTATTTATTTTTCAGAGAGTGATAAAAGTCCAATCATACAAATTATCTTAAAGAAATTTTGATTTTAATTTCAAGTGAAAGAACTATCGCGTACAAGAAAAGCCAAGCTAAAGAAATTTGGGAAAAGGTAATTATTTATTTTTCAGATAAAATTAAATGTCCAACGATACAAACTATATGAAAGAAATTTTGGTTATAATTTCACCTGAAAGCACTATCGCATAGAAGAAAAGGCAAACTAAAAAATGTTATTATGTAATAATTTATTTATTTTCAGATCACTACAAATATAAATTATGTGAAAAATGTTGTTTTTAATTTCACTTGAGAGAACAGAAAGGGCTCTGTCAAGTCGAGAAACATTTTCAGTGTGAAATTTGTGGATATAAATCTAGTGAAAACTTCGATTGAAAAAGTACATGCAAGCATATACAGGGAAAATCTATCTGATTGTGAATTTCAGATGCGTACAATGCAGAATATGAGGCATAGTCTAGAGATTGAAGAGATTGCAAGGACATGCGAACTCCTTTGAGCAATGTCTTCGGACTTCTTCCTCCAAGTTAAGTTCAATTTAGGTCAGTCAAAAATGTAAAATATAGAGAAGAATGGTTTAATTCATTGAAGTATAATATGAGACTGAAAAGTAAAAAGTACGTTAAACTATCTAGCTGCTTCGACTTCACTTTACTTTACAAGATGATAACAATATAAACTTTGCAGGAGAAATATAACATTTCCAACGTGTGTATAAAGGGTGAAATGTAAAATATAACAAAGTTTCCAGTTCTAGAAGTGTAATGTTGGTGAACGAGTGAGATACACTAGGAATTATTTTGCCTTTCTGCTGGCTTAAGCAAGTACAAGCAGTGTGTTTAAAACATTATGTGCATAGCGTTTAATGAAAAATACCGGAGCTTATGTTAACTGATTATTCTTCACTTACTAGACATAGTGTACAACTCTTTAGGTTTTCTCTGATAAAATTCCTGTCGTTGTAAATTATCCAATACCGTTAAAGTCAGATTTCACTTGAGTAAGATAAAGTACTACGTTCTTCCATACAACAGAATTATCCACTAAAACAAGCAGAAGCAGTATGTTTTAAATGTTGTGTACATTCCACATAATTAAAATAGCAAACCTGATTTTAGCTAACCCCTCTTCACTTACTTCACAGTGTGCAACTGTCAAGGTTTTTTGTGATAAAATACGTGTCTAAATTATTCAGAACTGTTAAAGTCA
Organism: Lepisma saccharinum; assembly: GCA_022664845.1. Classification (NCBI taxonomy): domain Eukaryota; kingdom Metazoa; phylum Arthropoda; class Insecta; order Zygentoma; family Lepismatidae; genus Lepisma; species Lepisma saccharinum. The sequence continues at coordinate 3,543 of JAGDQP010008339.1, read as the reverse complement.
GATCTCACATAACTAAGATAAAGTACTACGTGCTTCCATACAACATTTACCATACATTTACCTCTAAAGCCAGCACAAGCAGTGTGTTTCAAAATATCATGTACATTACATATAATGAAAAAGTACTAAACCTGACTTTAGCTATGACATTCATCCTCACTCACTCGCCATAGTGTGCAACTCTCGAGGTTTTTGTGGCAAAATACTGGTCTTTTATAACACAAGTTATCGCCATAGCTACTACTTTACACAGCGCTATATTTTTTAAGTCATGATCAATTCAACTGTGTATTATTAATGAAATAATAATAGCACACAGCTTCTCGTAATTCTTTTTAGATTGACAGTTGTTCCTAGGTGATTATGGAAGTGTCTGTATTAATTATTTGCAATGGAATAAACTGTACATATAGTTCATTAACTGCTAGAAGCATCGCTCCATAAAGTTTATCCGCTACTATCGTGTTGTGTAAAGCATATGAAGTGACTTCTAAATGTGATGATTTTCCTGTATAATTATAATTACATAGGCTTTTCCTAACAAGCATACACTCTTTTATCGCTTTCTCGACATATAATCGATTAAGTGTGTAGCACAATACGTGACATTCATCACATAAAATGACAGCACTGGTATCCCTCCTCATGATGGCACATTTGTGTGTAAATCAAATTGAGTACGTACTTAAAAGGATTTTGAAATACACCTCCTCGAAACTGATTTTGGATTGCTGTGCGTCGCTATGTATTAATGGAAGCACTTATGTAAATTATTTATAAGAGAATGAGTGGTATAAAGCATATACATGATAAAGTGTAGCTCAATAGCTGGTTGACCAAAAATGAACTTCGTCTATTTTTCACCCATTCTTTTCCTAATGACGACAAATCTGTGTCTAAATCAAATTTAGTACGTATTTATGTAGAGGATTCTGAAATTCAACTTTTCGAAACTGATTTTGGTTTGCTGTGCGTCGCTACGTATTTATAAGGGAATGAGTGGTATAAAGTATTGATATGGTAAAGTAAGACTTAATAGCTGACTGACCTAAACTAAACTTCATCTATTGGTCATACCCATGCATGATACTGTAACGTATTATAATTGAACGCATCCGAAATTATGTAAATAACAACATTGAAAGTACGTTTATCGCCACGTAGCAGAAGGTACTAGAATGTAAAGTGAAATAATTAATTATTTTATTAATTAATTGTTCAGAGGATAAACTACACGAAACAGAATGAATTATCTACTCTGCGATATTGTAATTTACATTTGCCTACTGCAAGTGATCAACTACTGGTCTAACTACACCTTCAGCAATATTTTTTCTATTGTCTTATAAAATGAAATAAAAGCAAGCCCTTCTGTTTGTCTTATTCTGCACTGTGTCAGACTTTGTTTTTAGTTGCTTGCGCACTGCGCAATGCATTTGTTAGGAATACACAATTTACCATTAACCAATCCAAATTCGTTTAGCATATGAGAAATTTAGAAATCAAATAGATTATTCACTTAAGGATTCGAATGTTAAAGTGTTGCTATTTTTTACATTAAGCTTGGTGAAATGGAAACCTTTTAAACATGACATTAGTTATGAGATGGTTAAGCTATATTTAATCAATGTTGAAGAAACGATCCAACTGTTTTGTATGTACAAAATAGATATTATGAAAAATATTTTAAAAGGATGGACTTTATCTTCTTCAAAGATGGACTGAAGCTCAATACGTTATGAAATTTCAGTTTACAAGATTATTTCCATGGGTAACTTTTTACCTTAACTATATTTTAGAATTAAGTATACTAATTATAGTTACGAAGTGAAAGTAAATAAACTTTTTATTTTTTATGTGTTATTTCGGATTTTCTAAGTAAACTTTTTAGTTATAACTCTTGCTCTCATCCCAAACTCTTCTTTGCTGCCATCTTGCGATTAACACTGCAAGTTTGGAGCCTTGCAATGGCAATATTACTGCAAACTCATTGCAAGTTTGATGTACTATCTAGGAAAGTGATTTCCCTTCCATATGAAATATTTATCTCCAAGAGCAAAAGATTTATATCCTCTACTCTTAACAAGTGTTAAATTGTCTTCATATTAACATACTATGACTTTGACAATTTGCTCTCATGTTTTTTCACTCACTTTTTTCTAAGAAAGAAGTGGGTGATTTATTAAGTTCTTTGTTTCAACCAACTGCAATTACCAAGACGAATTAGTTTTCTCCCTCTCTCTTAATTAATCTGTTGAAGATGTACACATATTATCTTCTCTGCTCTAAGGTCTTAAAAATTAAATTCAATTCAACTTATCTTGGTGTATATAAATAAGCTGTAAGAGGAGACGGTGAGTTCAAACGAAGATGAGGACATAAGCTGCAAAGTGGCACGAGTCTCGATTAGGGGTGAGAATACGCGAAAGTGCTGTTAACATTATCCCAAAGTGTAAGACGTGCTTCAATTGGCAATTCTCTCAAATCGAGAGCAAAGCAAACTGTTATATTGTAAAACACACCATTTAAAGAACATAATTAGGTTTTGTTTTGATTTAAAGTTTTGGAACAAAATATTGGAGAATTACCACAGAGCATGTAAATGTTGACATTGTTGATATGAGAATGCGAAGATTCGATATATTGGTTCTGAGTCTGAATTAAGTTTACGTTTGTATTGATGTGTAATGTACAGGCTGTGATATAAATGGATGAGATTGAACGGATCGATTTCCTTATTAATTATTATAGTCCAGTATAAAGGTAACTTATTGGTATTTAGTGGTCATATAGGATGTGTTGGGATAAAATGTTGATGTCTCTCACTTCTATTTGTTGCTATTTGGGAATTACTCAAATACAGGCTATGTTCTTCCCGTCCGACTGTTATATGTTTCCGTATCTAGTTCTTTGGGAACAAATATACAGTTAGGTGTACGCTGTTTTAAAGGTGTACGCTGAAAGTCCACTTTACACTTATTATTATTCTCCAATGGTCATCTCGGCATTTAGAGGATATAGGTTTTAGGAACTATATCACTTTTGCGACATCGGATTGTGGTTTTGCGGACTCACATATATCGAGTAATAAGAATGGATAAATCAAAGTTCAATTTTTATCATTATGAGGAAGAACGAGAATCAATTGAAAATTATTTAGAGCGTTTTAATCTCCATGCTGATTTGCAAGACCTTCCGACCGAAAAAAGGCAATGCAAGTTACTAAGTTCGCTATCTCCTGAATGTTATGCAAAACTGAAAGAATTGGTAAAGCCTGAGGAGATAACAAAAGTATCCTTTTCTTGGCTAACAGAAGGATTGCTAAAGTTATATAAAAAAACAAATAACATTACCACAAGTCGTTAAACTTTTCATAAAATGATGCAACAAACGGGCCAACCGATAAAGAATTATGTATCCCAGTTACGTCAGCAGGCATCAAAGTGTAAGTTTGATTCGTTTGAGGATGAGGCCTGTAAAGACCAATTAGTGCTGCGAGTATTAGATAATTCCTTAAGAAAGAGACTTTTGCATGAGGACGAA
>JAGDQP010008338.1:0-56973 GCA_022664845.1 Lepisma saccharinum | reverse complement strand
GGTATGATATATATATATATATATATATATATATATATATCATACCCTATGTAGCAAATACAAGCTAGTTCATAAATTCGAGGGTTTTACTGTATATAATAGCAAAATTAGCGCATTCTGTCGAGAACACAGTGTATATTTTTCCGTGGATGTGGCTCTTTGCCAACTCACCTGGTTTCAACGAAGCTTGAAATAATGATTTAGGGACATATATTTAGACTTCAACCGTATTAAAATGTCAAACAATTACCGTCTTCATCGTAACAGGACTCAATTGGTTGTAAAACACTGCATCAATCTTTCGCTCATCTTAATTCTGTAGACATTGCGACATGTGATTTTTAACCAAAACGTTGACTCCAATGATCAAAGGTTATTTTGAATTTTGGAAACTTTATATATTTGATGAATATTAACCGAATATTCCCGATTCACCCTAATTTATTTAATTTCTTCGTTCGGGAGATAATTCGTTATACTTTCATTTTCTGTTAGTGTACATTTAACCATTATTATGGGAAAAGAGGTAAGAGGTAAGGAGGTAATAATAAACGCCTAATTTATTATTCTTTAGCAGTCTCTTATGTTTCATTCAATGTTTACGGAAATTTGCATGCAGGTACACTGTAATGTCTACTAACTGCATGAGAGTAGAAAAGGTTGGAAATGAACTTATTTTTTTAAATGTAGAAATGAATACCAAAAGAGACTACTTGCGTACACTTGCCCGACAAGACGTTTAAGAGTACAATTGGTGAAGGATAAGAGTACGCGCATAACAACAATAACAAATAAAGGGGTTCTTCCCTCCATATTCCGAGCAGTCCTCATGCCACCCCTAGAAACTGTCCTTTGAGGTGGCTACTAGAGGGAATCTCAGATTTCTTGCAAGTCTGTGGCAACCATCTCTTTCGTTTAGCATTTTCGGGCTAATTCTTGTTCTTTCACCAACTTCATTCACTTTTACTCCATTAATTGGCAGTAGTGATGAGCACAAGGGTCTTTGTCTTCCAGTGTTGGTCTTGGTCTTGCATGCAAGACTAAGACCAAGACCAAGACCAACGGATGCAAGACCAAGACCAAGACCAAGCTCATACCTGCAAGACTCTCGCAAGACCAAGATCAGCCTGCAAGAGTCTTGCACACGCACTATTTGAATACTTTTAAAACGTGGAAAGGAAGTGGAAATCATTATATTCTTCACTTGAATTTCTTTGGCTTCTGTAAAAATACCGATTCAGTGAAGGTATTCCCAGTTGTGCAAACCGTGTGAGTGGATCTGAGAATCACGCTGCTGTTACTGTAGCATACTAAACTAAACTTACATTGTACACTACTGTACACTAAACTTACAAAAGGAGGAAACAGTTTCTGTTAAGGGCCATGTAAAGTCAAGATCTCCGACAAGAGATGGCAGCACTATTTTTGTATATGTCTAATTCATTTTTATCGTTGTACGAAATTTGAATGCTGCTCCTACAAATTTAATTCTAGAGGGTTCAGACTTTCAGGAAAGAAAGTTCATAAGTAATTCAAGAGTTCTTTCCGGGTCTATTTTTCACTTTCTATCTTGTTCATTGTTGAAATCGTTTCATTGTTGTTATGCCTATAACAATGAAGCTCTTTCAAGAATGAACAAGAAAGAAAATGAAAAATTGGCACAGGTAATACTCTTGAATTACTTATGAACTTTCTTCCCTGAAAGGTTCAACAAACTAGAATTAAATTTGTATTAGCAGCATTGAAATTTCGCGCAACGATAAAAATACATTAGATACATCAGGAGATAGTGCTGCCATCTCTTGTCGGAAAACTTGGCTTTACATTCCCCATAAGGATAATTTGGATAAAGGACAAAAGGAAGTCCGATGTCCCGGCTTTTCTAATGTTAGATTTGTCGTGGTATGATCTATTGATTCAGATAAAGGTGGATTATGGTCAGTTTGGAGTCTGTACTGATTTGTGTAACCAAGTCTTTGTGTTCTAAGCTACTAGTCGAGTTTATAAAATGTCTGTTGATATGTGTTATTGAAAGGTGACTTCTGTTTTATGTGTTATGCTACAAAGAATTGAGTCTGAATAAAACAACAGTTTTTGTAGTACACTTGGGTAATTGTTTGTCACTTGTAGATAAAGTCGGGAGGAATATTACTAGATGTGGGCTACGGTTTTGGATGCAACGCAAAAGTTACTTTGGAGTATGCTAGAGGTATTAAGCAAAGACATGTTTCAAATTCAGGAAGTTTACTTTGATACATTTGTTCAACAGAAACGTATTGGTCCACAAACTCGTAAGTAATTTTACCGAGCGGCCGTAGGTGAGTTGGTAGAGCGCTGGGATCGCATTCGGAAGGCCAGTGGATGGGATACCGCAACCGAACATCCTGGCTGAGGTTTTCTAGAGTTTTCCTCAGTCCCACCAGGCGAATGCTGGGATGGTACCTTAACTCAAAGCTCTGGCCGCTAACTTTCCCATTGCTGTCCCAAGCCTTAGGCCATAGATGCCTTTTAGGCTTAAACAAATTCAAAATGAACTTTCTAAGTAATTATACTTTACATCACTTGTGCCAGAGTTTGCTTGAGCCATGAATAGTCTCATTATCGTCAATTGTTTTGGTTTGTGGACATGCGTGCTTCTTAGACGAAAACAGCAACACTAACAAGGGAACTCTTTTTGCTGTTCAGCGAGGTTTGACTTCGGACATGTTTCTGGACCTTATTTGAAGCATATATATAGCGAAAATAGCACGCATAAACTAGCACTCTGTCATATATTTGTGTCCCGAATAAGTTGGTCGTGTAATGTGAGCGACTTTTAAGCAGTAAAATCAACCTTGAAGGTGAAATTTTATATTAACTAAATGAGCTATCAGATGCATTTTCGTAGGTACTTTTACGGGTTCGTATAGAACACAAATTTCACCATGACAATGTTCGAAAATTGAATGTTTTTAATACAAACTCCAGTGTATGATCGAAAATGAACAAAATTCCATAGAAAGAAATGCCATAAAGGAAGAACAATACAACTTTGGGAAAGGGGACGGGGGGTCAGGGGATTTTAAATACATAAAAATAATGGTTTCTAATACCTTTTGGGGTGCTAGGGCGCTTGCAATAGCTAAACCTCTAATAGATTACTCGTTTTTTTTTTCAGAAAGAATCGAAGCGCTGGAGCGAACATAGCAAAAAAGCGAGTGCACCTCATGGAAATGTGTAGCAAAATCGTTCTGATCCCCAGAAGTTTCGGAATTTGACGACCTCGGCAAGGCCTGGGTCTCCGTTACATACTTAAAGTTAATTCTTTAAAAATTGAATATTATAATTATAAAGTTTGTAATAAATAAATTGTAATTATAAGAAAATTAGAATTCGTTTGTAGAACTTTGAAAACCTAAATAATAATAACAGACTTGATTTGTTTACATTTATCTTTAAATAAAAGACGAAAACGTGAAATGATGGAGAACAAATTCATTGAATCACTTTTTAATGAAAAATCAAAGAAAGTGAAATCTGCTTAGATTTAAAAAACAATTCATTATGCTTTATTTAATTCACTATATTTAATATTATTATTTAACTGATTCATTTTAAAGTTCAATTTCGAATATTTAAAAATAATCAAATCAGTTGCGGTTTCTCGTGCTTACCACAGTTATTTAAAATATTTAACTTTCAAAAAGCTAATAGTAAGCATGTATGTTAAATAAGATGTTTGAAACGAATATAAGATATGATACGACAGACGATAATTTATTTTGGTAAGTATTTTGAAAAATATTCTAATTACTGTTCTAATTTACTGCTCTAATTATTAATTATAATTTTAGATTGTAATAGAGTTATGATAATGTTTGTATGGTAAGGGGCATTGAAAATGTACGTAAACGAAGAGAGCACTGGAGAAGCGAGAGTGTTGCAATTTTGTGCCTGAATTACACATCGACGAGGAGAGGGTATGAAAAATTGTACGTACGAAAGTAAAAATTAAAATTGAAAATATAGATGTCTTCAGTATTATTTAAAATGTCCGCACTAAATAACAGTGTAATTGATCAGTTTTTTTTTTAGCAATTGCAAGCACCCTAGGTCCCCCAAAAGGTATTAGAAACCAATATATTTTATGTATTTATAATCCCCTGGTCTCCTTCTCCTTTACCACTGTTGTATTGTTGTTCCTTTATGGCATTACTTTCTATGGAATTTTGTTCATTTTCGATCATACACTGGATTTTGTATAAAAAGCATTCAATTTACGAACATTGCCATGGTGAAATTTGTGTTCTACACGTAAAAGTACCTACAAAAATGCATCTGATAACTCATTTAGTTAATCTAAAGTTTCACCTTCAAGGTTGATTTTACTGCTTAAAAGTCGCTCAAATTACAGGACTCGACTTTTTCGGGACACAAATATATGACGAAGTGCGAGTCTATGCGTATTATTTTTGCTACCTATATGCTTCAAATAAGGTCCGAAGTCAAAACTCGCTGAACAGCAAAAAGACTTCCCTTGTGCTTTAGTTAAACACAATATCCATGTATGTTTGGTCTTCCTTTGGAACTTACCTGGAGCACTGAGAATGGTAAATAATTGAACAGTAACTAGAAGATGACAGAGAGTACAATTATATTGATTGTTACAAGGTTTAAACTTCAATATCTAAATTATTTTGGACATCATTTTCGATAACCCATGATTGCATTCTGTCAAAGCTTACGAAACATAGTTGTGTGCCTAAATCAACAAGTAAACTAAAAGTAAAATAATAAAATGTTAGTGAAATTGTTCAAATTAAAGCTAAATTAAACTTCGGTAGTTCTATTCTGTACACTTACATGAAGACAAACAATACATTAAAACATATTTCCGTTGCTATTGACGCATTAAGGCAGGCAATGATACGCATAGCTTATACTATTCCCTATACCCGGTGTAAAATGTACATATGCAACGTATAAATTTGTTAAAAGCAAGATTTGCAAGACTCTTGCAAGCAATATCAAGACCAAGACCAAGGATACCGATGCAATACCAAGACAAAGAGTGGGTGTGCAAGACCAAGACCAAAGCCAAGTCCGCTACGCTCTTGGTCTTGGTCTTGCTTTTGCTCATCACTAATTGTCAGTACTGAACTGACAATTGTCTTTTACCCATGACTCTATTTGACTACTGTAGAAAGGCTTGGAACCAGTTGATGCAACGCTTTACAAAAAATATTGCTTATGACAATAATTCGTACAATTATAGAAATAATGGCTTATTAAACAAACGTACCTCTTATTCCTGTGAAAATTGGTCGATGATCACCAAGCTACACCAAATACAGAAAGCTAACGTGCGACCCAATATATAATTTGTGTTTTTTCTCTCAGTGTTACCAACCGCCATAAAAAGACACTGCGTTCTCTTGTCCCACCGCGTACTCTAACCCTCCTTTCCCATATATACAATTGTATTTCATATTAGCTTTCTAAAGCAATAAAACTTATTACTTTTGACTGGAATCTGAAATTTTTGTGCTGTATGATGTATTCCAATTCTAATTTGTAACAGCTCAGACACTGCAAAGTTGAATTGAAAGCAAGCATTTCTCCCGACAACATTCTCTTATAAAGTATTGTTTGTAAAGCTCGACACTTACCTCCGGGAGTTAGCTTAATTTTCTGGATGTTTTTGTATATCCCAGATAGCACCCAAATTTGTAGTAAATTTATACAAGGCTTAACATTACATGTTGGAACAAAGTTTAGCATTGCAAGGCTGTAGACTTGCTACAATCTTGCAGCAAACTTACTAGTTGACCCATGATAAACTTGCTACAAACTTGTATTTTCAAACTTCAAGCCTGTGGCTAGAAATACAATACAAAAGGAAGGAAAAATACAAAAGGAAAGAAAGGGGAGGAAATATTTATAAGTACGAACAAAACGAAGTTGAAGAAAAAAAGATCTTTTTAACCCGGCCTTGGAGTTAGTAATCTAACTATTACTTTATGGCTGTAAGGCAAAACCAATGCTAATCGAAACTCGGTTTAACTAGTGTAGTACCTGTGAGATGGGCAGCCAGTTTGTTTGAGAAATGTCATGCACCCGAACAATCAAGTACACATCATTATGTTACTCTTGAGGCGAGGCTTGTTCAACATCACAAATCTGCCTTCTTCATAGCTCTAGTCTAACTCAAGGTCAATATAAGCTTTCCCAGATTCGATTTAGTATCTGCATAAATTCATTTATTCTAGAAACTGTTTTCGTAGCATAAAGGGACTAGTAAAATGTGCTTCGTAAAGCAGATGCCCGATTGAGCAATGCTAGAGCGATGGACGGACAACAAACCAGTCCGAAGGTCATGAGTTCAAATCACTGCCGATTGAAATCTGTTCTCGCTACAGGCTCGATGTTGATCTCCCTAAGATTTTTAAAACAAGGTTTGTAGCAAGTCTGGTATGCAAAGCTTCTAGCAAGTTTAGCAGCGGTCAACTAGCAAGTTTACTACAAGATTGTAGCACGTTTGGAGAATTGCAATGCCAATATTGCTGCACTCTTGCAGCAAGTTTAATGTGCTATCTGGAAGTCCTGAAGTTCTGAAACTTATGCACTTACAAGTAGACCTAATGGTGCTATAGAGCGACTTTCTACCAGATTTGGCCATGAATTAGGGTACATCTGAAAACGTCTAGAAACTCTGGAAATATTATGTTATTTTTGAAACATTGGCAGAACTGAAAACCCAATGCACAAGTAATGAGTATTCCAAAGTAACATACTTCGTCGGGCCAATGGACAGTATTATTTCGGCACCGTTGTTTAATAGTGGGTTCGATTTTCAACCAAGGCCTAGCCACAAAATCACCAGCCTGTTATTCAAATGTTGAAAAACAAACACACATGGTGTAATTTTGCTTCCAGTTTAGGGAAATAAAAATTGCATTGAACACTGGTGATTCTTGTTCTAAATTTGCAGCAAAATGTTGCTGTCATTGCAACGTTCGCGCTCGCGCACAGAAAATATTTTGTAAAAAACACATTGCATATTACTTTTGTTATTTGATATTATGTATGTTTAAAACACGTGTTATACGAAAGTAACATGTAAAAAAAAATGTCCTTTGTCTATATCACCGCATTCAATGTCTGAGTTGAGGAAATGCCTATTAGAAGTCTGATTCTTCAACGAAACCTATGTAGTCAGGTAGATAAGACAGCAAATCAGAAGATCACGAGTTGGAATCCAGATGCAGAGAAGTGGGATATTTTGAACTATAAAAGAAGACAGGAAAATTAAACACGTAGTGGAATAAGGATAGAATAAAGATTAAGTTCATATGTCTTCTTAAAATAAGAAATTCCATTTTTAAAACAGTAAATTTCCTTATAGTTAGAGCTACGTTGGGCATCGCTTTTAAGGCGAACGTTATCCAAAGATCAAATAGCACATAATCCAAACCGTACTGAAAAACGTTAATCTAACGTTCAAACATACAATCAGATTTTCGTTGCCATAACAAGATTTTGCTACTTGGGTTGGGTAACATTTATCCAGTACTTGTTAGAATGAATAATATTTTTATTTCTTGCACTATTTCAAAAGACAAGATTTTCTTAAGAATTTTCAGTAATCCACGAATACTAATATCAAATCTCATTATCTCTCTCAAACATAATGTTATGGTAAGACTAACTTGACCATTGTATTTCTGACAAAACTTTACCTCACATTCGTATGGTATATAACCCGTTAATATAATAAAATAATTTCTATAAAGGGACTTACATGTTTTTGTGCTTATGATGACGTCAGCACCATTTGTTTGGTATATCTTCGGATTCTTATTGAACTCCTTTGTACTTGATTATTTTTAGCAACGATTGTTAAATTAACATTAGTTTTATGTTTCAGTTTGCTATAAGTGGAAGTTTGTTGACTGAAAGGTTTAGAATTGCATCGCTAATTTGGAAAATGCTAATATTCATGTAATCATTTGTTGAGATGAATTTCTTGATCCTGGATAGAATTGCAGCTATTTGAATATAGATATTTGAAGACTTAGCACAAGTATGTATACAATCTATTGATTTAGTATGTCCTTCAGTTTGAGTTCTCAAAGGCGTAACTTATTCTCTCAAGAGAAATGGCCTTTGTTGTGATATTGCAACCAGTTGTATTTATGAAGGTTAAATACATGATTGAACTATTATACTTTGAAGGGTACATTCGCTACAAATATATAAATGTCGCAACGATTATTCTTTATTATTAATAAAGTTACTTGGATACGTTACCTTACTCTGCTTACATTGACCTGTTGCAGTATCTATAGGTTTGTGTATATATATGTTATATATACTTAAGTAAAGTGTAATATAGAGTATTAATAATACCTAACCTATTGTTCACTTTACTAAAATAATAATAATAAAACTCGGATCACATCTATGAAAACAAATTTTACTCATCAATTTTACCTATAAGCAATATATTACAAAACAAAAAGTATTGCAAAATTTATATTCAGATAACAGTTCATTATTCTTCATAGTATTGATGCGATGATATCTGCTGTGTATGCCTTAGATTTTCTTGTACAGACATAATAAATATTCAGTTTTTTTAAAACTAAAATGTGTTTGGTGTTGTATTATTTTTAATATTAGAAATCATTGCTTTGTCATGATTTGCTCTCTTGTTACATGGTAGATCAAGCTTCGAAAAGTAGATCGTACTGTATATGCATGAAAATCAACGTTAACCAACATAGCAATTTTCAATTAACTCAAAAATGAATCAAGCTTGTTTTGGCAACTGCATCAAAGCTTAGCAAAACAAGTCAAACATATTTAAGCAAGATTATATCAAACAGCGTAGTTTGCAAGAATGAAGGTTGAAATAACCTTGACAGGACAAGAATGGCAAGCAACTTTCAAGCAACATTTGATAAACGGAATCTCGTATAATTTTCTAGTAGGTTTTAAAGAATTGTATGATGTTTCCTACTTCCTGTCTTTATTCCATTACGCGTCTTATTCTCTTGTTCATACATGGCTGCGGCTGGATTTTAACCTTGTGATTTGGTGCCCATTGCTTTACCCACTATGTTGCTGGGCATGTGTTGAGAAAAAACTTCCGTTATGCCTTTCATTGACTCAAATGTGGAATTTAGACATATAGAATGAATTGTCATTACAAAAGCTTTAAGCATGAAACGTATAGAAGGTTAATGTGACATGTGTTATTTTTCCTGTATTCAGACTTTTCTACGACGTTTGGCTACCTCCAGGATCTAAACAAGTGCAATTATTGTCAGAGTTGCAAATTAATCAGCAGAGAGCAATGTTAGTTAATACTGTTTTCGGAATGGTTTCATTGTGTATAAACGAACTAACTTTTTTCAGGAATTTAGTAAAATGTCGAAAAACACAACAGGAGTTAAAAGGAAGCAATCATTTAGCAGTCCAAAGTGAGAAAGTATCGTTGTTCGAAGTAAGAAGATTCGAGATTTGAACCCGGGTCGCTTGCCAAGCTATCCGATACTTTAACCATTGAACCAAGCCGGAGGTCTCCCCCCTCCCGACTCTCTTGTTTTACACTGTTATATAAGCTTTATATAGTGCACCAAAATGCTTCTCCCACCTGATCCTACATCAAGTCACGTGATCGAACGTCATCGCACTGAGACGACAGAGGAAGCGCAATAAAACAAACTTCAAAAGTTCTTAAAGTTTAACAAACATCCTCGCATTTCTGCTTTTCCCACAAAAATTTACTTAATACTAGCCAGGTTATAACAATCAGCAAGGATAGTCTTCCAACAAGCTCATTTTATGTGTGTTTGCCGATTTCTGAACAACAACAAGTTTGACAAGCTGAGAGTCTGACAATCTTGTCATAAGCTCTTGTTAAACTGTTGTGCTAGGCCTAAAAGTTTGTTCTTTACTTAATATGTTATTATAATTTATTTATTTATTCTGTCTTCTGTTTATCAGTGTTCGAGTCAAAGGACCCTATTGTCAACCACACGGACTGAGGCTATCAAGCATTTTTCTCCGTTTCACCAGAAAAATGGCGCTATTGTACCCATAGCAACACTTGGCCACCACATTCGCTCTTTCGCCTTTGAAAGGATATTCCCGAGCCCCTTCATTTCTCAGATACGTGGCTGGATTTGGTTAAGACGTTTCTCTATAAACGTGAGGACAAATATATGTAGTTACACCGTCTATTATTAATATTTACAGTTTTTACTCTATTTTCTTATTTTTATATAACTCTTAAATGTTTCTTCCGAAATTAACTTTGAATATGAAGTTTATAATCTAATATATTTTATTGTATAACTTTTCTGTGTTGTATTTACTATCTGCTGATATTATTACATCATGCAAATGAGTTTATTACAAAAAGGAACATCTAAATATGTATTGTAATTCGTGCGGACAATAATGCATCAGTCCTGTTTAACTGGAATAACAAACTTGAAGCGAATAATTAAATGAACAGCAGAGTGTTATGGTTTTTACGGTTTTTACGAAATACGGTTTTTACCTTCGAAATACGGTTTTTACGTACATGTCGTTTATAAAATGCAGTGATACTTGGACATTCATAATAAGAAAATATTAACACTCACCACCAGGCGAAGTAACAGCAAACTTTAATTAAGTTGTTATAAATAGTTTACCTGAAAGAAAAGTAAAATATAATTATAAATATTTTTTTAAAATTTCAGTTAGTATATAAAATGTAATAACAAAATGTATTAGTAACCCATTTTTAAAACCTCTATTAATGATATCTTAATATCTCATTGAGATTGTTCATATATTACACTTCAATACTAACGTGAGATATAATTAGGTCCAGAATCCCATTATTCGTCCTTTAAATTATGAAGGGAACATTCGATCTTAGGTAAGCAGTCAGCAAATTGTTTTCTTGTTCTTCTTCGTTTCCTGGTAGAGTGTCAGATTAGAAATATTTTGTTTTGGACGTGTGTTACTCATTTGTAGCAACACGCGAATGTGTGTAGCCAAAGGGAAAAAAATATTTTCAGTAACATCATGATGAAAATTCTTTACTATACACCATTCTATAAAATATAAGGATTTGTGCCTATAATTGTAATATCTAACCCCCTAGAAGAAGCTGGAAAATGAAAAGTCTTGGTACTTAATATTTTAATATGTCGGAATGTAGTCAACATTATGTATTTCGCAAATTAGTGTTTTCATTTTGTATAACATTTAAATAAAATCGTGACAAAGTGAGACATTTTGTAAATAACTTATTTAATGGAATGTATATTGTTTTTACTTTTCAAATTAATTGTATGCCAATTATTTTGTAACATCAAGTTTTTCTTTCCAAGAGTGGATTATGCAATGTTGATTATAGTAAAAAAATAAAATATTAGAACGGTAAGTTGTCATTAAAGTTTGAACTTAATTTGGTGAAGCAAGGAGTGATACATTGTCTCTGTTTCTGTATAAACATTCTTTTACCGAACGCATTATCGTAGTATTTTCTTATTTCAATATTTGTTACGTCATGAAGACATCTCTTATATATTTGAAAAGGAAAGCACTACAACGATGTGCTTTTGTTCAGGGTTGAAGTTTCATGATTTTGTTCTAGTAACAAGCGACATCCGTTTTAAACTTTGAACACAATTTTGTAAAGACCACACTTCTGCAACACTTATTAGTATTTCTCCAGAATATATTTTACATTACAGCTAACGATATACAGTATTGAAAGAACAACTTGTTAGTATTTCTTCCAGCATTTTGTTTTCATTCTATTCCTTTGCTACATCACAGGAATGCAAGAAGTCGTCACTCATACGACCACCATTTTTTCTTCACTTGTTATGATGTTATATTTCTCATCAGCTTTGGGCTTTCAGATTTATCCAGTGATATACTGTAGCTATCTAAATAACAAGCAAATTTATTGTTTTATAGACAAAAAAAAACTAAAACGCCCCTGTTAATTATTAAATGTACTAACTCGGAAAACGCACCGACAGATACTATGGAAAGTGACCAGACTCGAAAGTGAATAAAGGATACTCACTTACAAATCTGACAACTTCGAAAGACTTAAACAAATAACAGATCTTCTAAGAACGGAACATATAATTTCGAGTACAGTGGGTTCCGAACCACCCTGTAAAATAAACTTCATGAATTTGTACCTGTGATTGGACTTTGCTTAAAGCTCCAGTATTTGTAATAATGTATAAATCTGATTGTGACATTGCAAATTGAAAGTTTAAGTCAATTGACGTTTTAATTTTCCACTTCGTGTATAATATTCTACCTTGAGTGCATCGTTGTCACTTCAAGAGCCACAAAATCAATATGCTCCTATACTTGCGACTACACATGCTTCTATTTTACATAATACGACTCTGGTGAATGATTCGTTGCAGATTAGGCTCATGTTCCATTTCCTCATCCTTTACGAGAATAAAGGATAACCCCTGTATAAACAAAAATCGGGAGTAATACTACACAGCTCTTTCTTGAATAGGTTTGTTTGTAGCGTTTTTCATAATATTTACTTCTTAGTGGGCCTCCGCTGTTTTAAATGTCAGCACTATGGACACACCAGCACGTCCTGTAAGGCGACCTCTGCTGTTTGTGCAATTTGCGGAACCAGTAGCCATGGTGAGGATCCTTGCACATCACTGAAACCTCAGTGTGTCAATTGCAAGGGTGAACACACGGCCTGGTCGCGGGACTGTCCTGTATTTCAGGAGGAAAAACGAATTCGAGAGCTGATGGTCTTAGAGAAAATATCCGCTGGTGATGCTAAACGTCGATTACGAGATTCTCAGCGCACCCTTCCCTCTGGTGCGTTTTCACATGTTGTAGCCAGACTAGCAGTTAAAACTGTCTCGGTTGGTACCCAGACAGTTAATGTATCAACCCAAACAGTGTCTGATGTGCATGACGACCCTCCGAAGCCGCCCAAAGAATCGGAGGCACCTCTCCATATGCCGACGCAGAGTCAGGGACAAAAAACACCTGTGCAGAGCTCTAGAACTCCACGGGCTAAGACTACTTATAGTCCGTATAAAGTCTCGAAGTTAGTTCGGACTTCGCCTCTCACTACAAGCATAAAGACTCTGACGAACGTTCTGTCTGCTCAGTTAGCTCAGGAAGAGTTTGCACATACTGTCGATGAACCAAGTTCATCTTTGGCTTCAGACATGATTCAGGACCACTTAATGGATATAGATTTTAATCTCGTGGGCAGGAAAGGTAAACCTAGGTATAAACCTAAACTTAAACGGTAATATTTTACTTGTTTTCGCAGAGACTTTTATGATTACCGTTTATTTTATATGATTATGCTCCTTAGCTGTTAACTTTTATCATGTCTTTTTGTTTTACCTTGTGCAGGGCCATTTACAGGCTTTCTTGTTATACTGGCCATTTACACCAGTTGGCTGATAGTGAAGACCTTCTACATCTTCATCTTTTATCTTTTTCTCTTATTTTAATTAACAGCTAAATTTTGATATGACCAAGATAAGGGGCTTCCCCCGTATCGGGACGGGCGTAAGCCATAGTGCTGTTACCGCCCATAAAATTAATTTTATCTTTATCTTTATCTTAGTGGGCATGGACAGTTCGAGTCTGTGGGGAATTATTGAACTGAGTGTTTCGGAACCCACTTTACTAAAAACTGCGTCCCGTCCTTAGCAGCTCAGCTGCTCGTTTTAGTCGTTCGCAACAATTAATATTGATGATGTTCAGTAATAGATTTGGTCTTTCCTCGTTGTCTTTATCATTTTCTACATTATTAAATATTTAGAAAAGTTTATAAACGGCACACTGATTTGTGATATTTTAAATGTGAATATCATTTTTGCGCCAGTGGTAAAGAACAAAAATGGAACCTTCTGGCTTAGCTAGAGGAAAGTTGACAAAAGCTCTGGTAGTTTGGGGATTCGAATCCATGCACATGGACATCAAAATTACGATAACCATGTCCTTGAAACCCCTCGGCCACGAGGGCTATGATAAATAGCCTTAAATTCAGGGACGCGTAAGTTCCTGTACTGCTGCCATTATTGCAGGTTTATGCAGCTTTTTTCTATCTGCATCCCATAGAAGTTACAAATGCGAGTTAATAATGATACTAGACGATTCACTCACTAATGGCTTTCAGAAATATAAGGAAATATATACTTTCACAGGTATCACTCCGTGAGCTCTCCGTGTTAGATCTCAGGGGATGCAGATAGGCTAATAAAGAAAACTAGATAAAGCTAATAATAATGTAAAAGACTTTCCAGGCTCTTCTTAAGAGCCAGCAGGCTATAAGTGGCTGTACAAATCAAAGTTACTAAACAAAAATCTAGAATTATGTTTTATCTTAGATCTTTCATTGGGGACAGCGTTAATTTATACAATAGAGAAAGCTAAGCAAATAAAAGTGACTTTCCAGTTTTAAAGTCCTGAGGTCAAGGAGATAAGAAAATACGGGGCTACAGACGGAAAGGCAGACAGGATAAAATCCATAGATTCCTCGTATTCGTACAGGGCCACTAATGAAGTCAGACCATTAAACGTCGTCTGAGAAATTATTCTCTGTTTAACGTAGTACGTAAAGCGCGTTTTAAACTTTCATTTTGCATCAAATATAGAAAAGAAAGTATCACTGAACACTGTACTCTTATCTTCATAAAAGTTTTCTCAGCTTCTGTTATTATGCCTTTAGTATTCAAAATTTAAAAAGTACGTGTCATCACATCCTTCGGTTCTGATCTTCTGTGCTTCGCTCTTAAAGCAGAAAAATATGCCCAGTAGAACAGAACAAAATAAGAGAGAGAAAAGGATGGAAAGTCTGAAGGAAGTCAAATATTTGCCAATTTTAACGACTCGCTGACTAGCTTACTAACGTTCTGTATACTGAGTCAATCCTTCCAGCAAGTCATATTACACTCTATGACGGCGAAAATAATAAAAGATTGCTCAAGGACATGGATATTATCTACGTTAATTTCAACGTCAAATGATCGTCAACGACGCATGGACGAAGAATATGTACAGGAAAAGAATTTAGAACAGGATGATGGAAAATAACAAAAGATCTAAAAGAAATATAGTGATCAAAACATCTTTACTGGTGCTTGCATGCTGTTACTTTCCGTCCCGGAAAGAAATGTTTTTCTTTTTGCAAAGCTTGCCTGTGTGAGAAATATTTTTACACTCTATAACATTTAATATTTTACACTTGAGAAATTCCGCTCTTTCATTTTTTTAGTCTAAAAACGTTTTCGTTTTATGATTCAGTAGCGACTACATCGTACTCTTACGCTCATGTTTATACGTCATTTTTTTAC
Source organism: Lepisma saccharinum (assembly GCA_022664845.1). Classification (NCBI taxonomy): domain Eukaryota; kingdom Metazoa; phylum Arthropoda; class Insecta; order Zygentoma; family Lepismatidae; genus Lepisma; species Lepisma saccharinum. The sequence continues at coordinate 41,611 of JAGDQP010008338.1, read as the reverse complement.
CCTTTATTCTTTTTTTTATTTAGAGGAAGGACACTATTTTATCTGAGTTTTCTTCTCTTTTCTATGCATTATTTTATCTGCTCTACATCTTTACCTTTTTCCTATTTGTATTCGCTATAGTCACTCAGTATGAATATTGAAATTTATTTTTCAGTGAACACTGATTCTATTCTATTGAATACAACATGACGGAAAAGAGTTGATACAAAATAAATGAGACACTGTAAAAAATATGTAAAATCGACTCTTCCCAAAGCGAACAAAATTACTTGTATTCCCTTTATAATAATAATTAAGCCATTTGACATTGTCAGTTTCTGCTTTACTGAAATGTTCGTTCCAAGTCTTGGAAATGATCTGACGCAACCTATAACAAACACCGTTTCATTATTTCGTTGATTGTTTAATGACCACCAGCTCCAAATTGAGTCGAACACAGCTTTTATATATGCTTTAGGTTGTTCCATATTCTACGTAGTTTCACGGTAAGGGAAAAGTCATACAGGGAGATTCAATTCCATTACCACTGTTTATGCAGATATTCTATCTCTTATACCATATGATGTGTATTTTTCAGCCCAACAGTTTGTTACGACGTACAACTTGGAATCAATCCCTTTTTAAATGATGTTATTATTTCTTGTTACAGAACATCAACGACTTAAACTTGTTTTCGAAAATATTAAACCTCCACAATACCATGTTTTTTTCTGGTATGTGTTAAGGATCTCGCATGAAAACAATGTTTGTCCTTCCCGAAATATTTTCCTTAGGACTTTATTGCACATTTCACATAGAACCATTGTTGTTTTCAATGTATTTGCGCAATGACTAACCTTGCTTACTGAATAACTGCAAAGGTATTGACATATGCCGACGATACGTGTAATGTTAATTTACTATTATAAGACCTGTCAATCCCTATGTTGAATTGTTTTCGTACTCCAGCAGGTTACGTGGGTGTGTAAGACTGAATTTCATATAGATAATGCAAGAGTTGGGGTTATACATACCTTCTCATAATTTTAAAAGAACATATTGAAAGTTTAAAATTTGTTGGCAATAAAATATTAAAGCATGTTGTTCAAACAATGTTTGTATATTGTCTTTCATCACAAATCATTTTCAAATCGAAAAACGACTTGTGGTAATACCGTAGACCTTTATGGTCCAATAATTGTATAGTATTGTAATATAGGCAAGGACTCTAGCTATACACAAAACTTTGAAGTAAATCAGATACCACCACAAGCCAACTAATGGTTTTATTGAATTGAAAATGCTTTATTAGAGCGGGTGAGGCTTAGCCGGACTAGGGATATGTAATAAGCACTATTAAGACATACATCATTTTGTTCACTAATTCGATTAAACTAGAAACCGTAGTATAATTACTTTCTAGGTTGATCGATAACCCTTTTCGAAAGCAACGACAAACCGACTGTCATTCATCCTTCTTGGCTTCCCAAAGTGTGTTTGGTAAACACTTTCTTAGCTTGCACGCCTTTTATATGCGGTGTTGGTAAAATACAACTGTTTCAGAAGAAACCTGGAGCCGTTTGGCAAGCTTACCACACGTTTAGCTGCTGTCCGCCAACGGGTCCTCGTCAACCAGAACTTGTAGACGCCCACTGCGAGTTCATCACACAGGAACAGATCTCCCGATCCGAATATCTGGAACCAATATCTGGAACCAGTGCGTTCATTTACACTATTATCTCTAATGGCTTGACGTATTCTGGGACTTGATTCGTCTGCGGACAAACTCATCTTAAAGTCATAAAGCAGACAATTGCGAACAAGGTTCTTCGTTGCTTTAATTTGTCTTCACTACTAATCGAGCAATGACTATTGTGACTATACAATATGTTTGTCTTGCTCATAGTTAATGTTGCTATTTCCACCTCGATCACTTTTCCAGCACCTTAGGCACTTCTTGCGTGATCACGTCTTGTCACGTGACATCAAAAACGGCAAAAAACATTGCACTAACCTTGTGAAATAATTTAAATATGTATTTTTTCTCGCTCTTTCTTCTCGGTCTGTCTTTCCATCAGTAGATCATGTTCTCTGATTACTTACATATTTCTAAGTTTAGAGCAAGAATAGTATATTCTGGAAATGTACTTACTTTACGGTTTATTATTATAAATTTGTGTTTATAAGGAACAGCTTTAGAGTATAATTGATGGGCACACATGTAGTATTTTTCTACATTACCCCTCCCCACCGATATATAATTGCAATTGTAATATGAGGTTATTACATATTATTGATGTTCTTTTATTTCCGAATATACCGCTAGTTCCCACGTATAAAAAGTTTTTTTTAGTATTTTAGTTACTTCTGGTCAATATTTCAGGCTTTGTTCTTCCCTTAACTCCTTAAGTATTATCTTGGCTGTGTTTCTATCGTCTAAATGTAGCCCATTTGTTAGTATTGCTACCTTATGTTTCACTTTAGACGTCTGTTAGTTTTTCTCTGAAAGTGATAGAACTTTATTTCTACAGTTCTGCTCAGGCTCATAATTATCATAGCGATATGAGTTTTACCCTATTGAAAAAACAATATTTATTCCAAATTCCAACCAATTAACAAGTATGCAAATCTGTCTAATATGTAGAAAAAGCACAATAGAAAAAAAAACGACATGTTTGTGAAAACGTGGGAAGTTGGCAACACCTGAAATTATCGTACGCATATAAAATCCCATCAACTTATACGTTATACATTAATGTCAAATAAATTCAGAAAACAGTAACATCGGTGCAATTCAATCCCAAGCGAGAAAAAATAAATAACTTATAATAGCACTTGTGCAATGTTAATCTTAGAGTTGTTAATAGAGCGCTTGTTCTTCACGTTTACAACCCGACATGTTTGCAAAAGGTATGTACTAACTTTTCTAATTTTTGAAGTGTATTAATGAATATAACTGATAACCGTTATAATTGTAGCTGCACGTATTTGCTCTATGTAATCTCATTTTGATACATTGCTACATTATTATGCTGTTCACCTAACATTCGGGATTTAATTTTTTATGTGTATAGAATGGTATATATACGGCTGGTCGTGGTACATACATGTTAACGTTACAGAACTAATTTTGAAATACTTGTTTGGATATCTGTCTCCCCGAAGAAGTGGCAAACTCACTTCGAAACTGGATTATATTGAGGGTTTGTTGTATACGCGCAAGTAACGTGAGGTCATCTCTTAGTGTAGTTGATGCTGACCAAACTTATCTTGGTCTTCACCTTCCATCCGCATTTCAATAAAGTGAATTCATAGTCGTCCCATTACGCTTTGATATGCACTAATCACTTGAGGAAAGCTCTCTGTGTCGCACACTTTCCAACATTGGCCTGTGGTTCTCTGTCTTGGCTTCAAGCAGATAACGGTTCTTAATTGGTAACAATCAGCACTTCCACACAAAAGTTATCCTACTATACGCTCCTGCGACGATAGTGTGAGCGTTTGAGTAACCTGCATTTTTTTTTGTTTGTTTCCAAGTGTTGCGGATCGCATATGCAGGTGTTTGCGCTTGTTTTTGTTACATGTCATTGCTTTGAAGTAGAACGTTGTGGAATGTCCCTGAATTCTTTAGAGCAGTATATTTACTTGCATTTGTCCGATATATATCCTCCATCTGGTATATTACTGTTTTCGGACGGACTTTGAAGGGTGTATTAGAGTACAAGCAGATCCAAGGTGAGTACACGTAAATACTACAATGATCTTAGCGCCTCAATTTAGGTGTGGTAACCACACAATTATTTGAGAAATATGATTATGTTTTATTACTCCATTGCACAATATTGGTTTTATAAGATACTTATTATTGTAGATACAATCCTGCTCTATAAGCTATGATAGCTCTCTGAAATAAATAGGGATAATATAATTTATCCTTTTTTGCTGATTATGTATTTTGTTGTTAATCTTGCTAGGAATTCTAAAGAAAGACTATCCAAAAGGAAAAACATTTTCAGCACTTGAACATTGATTTGTGAATGTGTGTTAAGTGAGTATCTCATAATTGAACACAGTATGCACCTTATGTAACCCATTGCATTTTCAACACTAAATAGCATAGAAACAATGCAAATATGGTTTGACACTCTTGGTCTGAAACATATCCGGTTATATGTTTAAAGTATTATTATGTTTATTTATTTATTTATGATCTTTAGACCTTTATGAGTTTTATACATCTCAGGGTCAGACCGGGACCCCAAGTTGCACACATACGTGTTTGCAACTTTGATTTTAGGTTCATTATGTTGATTAACCGTTATCGGTTGAAAAAAATACGTTTATTTTTAAATTATATTTCAACAAAGACGTCTTTGCGTTAGTATGATGTGAATACAAAGTATATTCAATATCCTATTTTCAACTATGGTATAATAGATGTTGTTTACTTCATTTCTTACTAATGTTATTTCAAAAAATATAATTATAAACTAATTGAATGACGCAAATTTATTTTGGTGTTCTCGTGTGCATGTTGAAGATAGGTTGAATTTTAAACCAAATTTCAACGAAGTTAAAATTTTGTTGATACGACGTTAATGTGTCGTACGTTCAACTATCAATCATACTATGTCCTAGATTTCGTTTCTAACTTGTCTTTCTAATTAAATTTCTTAAACATTGTAATTAAAAACAGATACAATGAAAATAACTATAATTTTCATGTTTTTATTTGCTTGTTGAAAACGAGTTGAATTTTAAACTATATTTCAACAAACATTTAAGTTCAACGATACAGTAAATGAGTAGTTACCTCTCCAGGTGGATTCTTGGATAAGTGGTCAACGCGTCGAACTGCCAACGAGAAGCGCAGAACGTTCCTGTGTTCGAACCCCACAGCAGCCACTTGGGTTACTTAATGTTGGAAACTTAACACCGTATTTCGCGATAGAAGCAACGGATAAAATGAAACTAAATTCTTGTGGATATGGCTTGATTCTGAATTGACATGGAAAAAACATTTTAGTGAATTACTCAAAAATACTAAGCACAATCATGTTTATGTTGCGAAGAATCCGCAAATTCGTTACTACGCAGACATTACAAACCCTATTTTATGCGTTAGTGTATTCACATATTAAATATGGAATTGTATTCTGGGGATCCTCTTCTGAAGCGCATCAAGTACTTTTAGCTCAGAAGAAAATATGAAGAATAATGATGTCTGTATATCAAACAAGATCGAGTAAACCAATATTTGAAAATATGAATGTATTACCTTTACCTTGTATCTATAACCGGTTATTTTCTTACATGAAAGCAAAGGGTCTTTTTCGAAGAACTCTTAAGTTCATTCTTATGAAGGCCAGGTAGTAAATTTCATATTACTAGTGAGAGACTAACAAGTATTCAAAAATCCATAAAATATACAGGACTTAAATTATATAACATATTGCCAGAAAACCTTAAAAGTTTATAACTGATTTTTTTTTAATTGAAGTAGAAACGTTGTTACAGTCATATTTTCTATGATGTCAGCGAGTACGAAAACGCGACTCTATTTTAATATGTCAAACTCTTTAAATATTCTCAATATTATTATATACTGTATAGTAATTTACATAATGTTGCGTCATGTGTTGTATGCTAAAATTTATGTTTTCTACATAAATTACTTATTCTATATAATCTCCAGTTTGTACCTCAAGTGAATATATTGCTTAATATGTTTTATATTGTTTTCTATATATAAGGCTGTGACAAATCCAATGTACAATCAACATGTACTTAAATGGATGACTAATAAATAGAATAGAATAAAATAGAATAGAATAGAATAGAATAGAATAGAATAGAATAGAATAGAATAGAAAGCACATTTAGTTGGTACTTTAAAATAATATGCGAAAAGAATATATAAATTTATCAGAGAGCGAGCAGATATTGTAACTAAAGAACGTAGAAAGTGTATAATTGTAGGAAAGAAAAATTACGAAAGGGAATATTTGTTTTCATCTGCAAAACAGACATTAAATGGTCAGTAACTTCAAAATCAAATAAAATGAAAACTGAGATATTCAGACCAATAGTTATTTTAGATTACAACTTTGTGAAAGAAGGAATCAACGCATCAAACCAAATGACAAAGTACGTTTTTCGTCCTTGTGGAAACCTATTTGGTGGTGTCATAAAGGGATTTAAATTCTTACTCAGCACCAACGTGTTTAATACAGTGAATGTTCAGTGACACTGAGAGGACGACAATCATTGATATCAGAGAAAAGTTAGTATCACTAATCCTTGGATTCACTTCGAGCAATCCAGCAGGCAGATAAACACAATTTACCGACAGCTGACTAAACCACAAATGCTAACAGAAAATAAGATAAAATGTGTGCCGAGAGCTACGACAAACATGTGAATGAAAGGCAAATCACTAGTTGAAAAGAAAGCCGAACACTTGCATTGCAAACAATTCTTATGTACTACATCATCTATTGAACTCTGCTTATTAACTTTTGCAAACTTTCCATTGCGTAATATTTTGTGCAGAACTCTTAGCTTACTACTAAGTCCCCGTGGTCCATGCGATAACGTCGTGGACTTCGTATCAGCAGTGACTGGGTACGTGGGTTCTAATACCGGGCCGGCAATTCCGACTATATTACAGAGTTCCCCTTAAGTTTCATCAGATTAATGCTGGGATGGTATCTTAAGAAAAGTTCTTCCTTCCTTTCCTGTCCTACCACGGCCTGCGTTAAAGATGCCAGAAGGTCACCAATAATCAACATAAAAAAATAAGCTACTAAATGTAACGAATTGCAAAAAATATCAGGAGAAATCATATATCTGGTAATAAGGTAATACTAATTAGTAAGTATCGAGTAGGTTAACAAATCACCGTAACTATTAAAGCCACCAGTTTTATACCAAAACATCTTAACATACAAGATAAATATGTAAAAGTGAATGTGGTAATTTTTGCTTTATATGTTGCATTGACTTTGGGTAACACAATTCTAAAATAAACATTTGAGAATTTATTTCAAAACAATGTTTTAACAATCTCCACATTCGGCCAAATTTCATTAGGTGTAGGCTGAATATATTTAACAACAATACTAAAAGGGGAAGGATTTCGATCCCTGGTCTTCTTTAAGGTACCATCCTAGAAACGTTATCGTTTGGCGAAGTGAAACTCCAATACCTTATGTCAGTCAGGATGAACTGCACCTGGAATCAAACCCTGATCCTCTCGATTACAAGGTAAGTACTCTACAGACTGCTCTATCTCGATGGGAATACTAGATGTACAGTAACTTGTCAGAAGACCTATAATGTTTTATTGTTCTTTGAACATTTTAATTTTAATGAATTATCAGTACATTGTTAGTGCAAAACTTTGCGTATTTTAATTGCAAAGACCTGCTCAAAACTTGACTCAATTGATGTGTTTAGAAGATGCGTTTAAATTCACTATAGTGAAAAATTATTTCCCTTAACATATACAAAGGAAATGACATTAATAAACAAAATAAATTTCATTAGTATGAGACGTTTATTTTTTATCCTGAATAGGCATTCCAATAATTGATCATAAGTATTAAATTATGATAGGAATGTAATTTAAAGTAAATAAATAAAGCATTGAAACATGTAGCAAACATGATTGCTAATACTCATATTTGCACAGGAAATTGTTTTTTTTTTTCGTGACCTAGCAACATGATATTGTTCTGTTTCACTCCGACCGTCTAAATACGATAAGTGAAATTCTACAATATCGTTTTAGGGAGGATAACTTGAATTATCTAAAGGTAACGAAAAACATGCCGGATGGAGTCAGCCAGGCATAAGTTAAATGTATCATCTTTGTGTGACTGAGGAGAAACCCTTGTAAACTTAAGTCAAGATGGTCGGCCACTTGTTACGAACCCCAGGAACTCCTGAATGCAAAGCGAAAGCTCTAAGGTGAAAATAGTGATATTCCAGAGTTTCATCTCAGGGTGGTTTTCTGTGCGCATGATGTAGGGTTTAATTCCCGCTGAGTTCATTGAAAGGAGTGGTTCGGAGCCACTTTACCAAAAACTGTAGGTTAAGTTCTTAGAAGACTAGCAGCCTGTTTATGAACTTAATAACAATTCTTACATTTTACCCAGATAGTGATATCAAGATGTATACCTACAATGCAATACTAAAATACTATTATTAAATAACTATTATAGATATTACTTAAAAATCTATATATTAAAACAGTTTGCTAAAGGGCTTTGTCCAGTCCGTCCGGCTGCTTTAGTGCACTTTTTGTTTTGTATTTCCGGACCATTACGTACATGAGCGATCAATAAACCTTATTCATCTCCGTCATGTAAAATGTAAAAAAAAAATTGTTCATGCACGGTTAAAAAAAAAAGTACGGGGTGCGCTCTCATATACAATCACTTTATAAATTCTTCAATTCGCATGCCTCATAATTTTCTTTTTAATCATGTATAAACAAAATTATATTGTAGACTGCAGGCTTTTTGGCGTATATTATCTATCCATGATCCTCGGGTACTAGACCAGATGAAATATAAGCTTTGCTTCAAGCTTTCAGCGTCAGTCGGCTACGTGATCGTCAGGAATTAATACAACTATCTAAGTAAAATGTATGAATTATTATTAAGTTCATAAACAAGCTAGTAATCCTCTAAGGACTTGACCTACAGTTTTTGAAAAACTGGCTCCGAACCACTCCGTTCCTGAAGATGATGTCGTTAATTGACGTTGAAAGCTTAAAGCAAAGCTCACGTTTCATCTGGTCTATTATCAGACAATCATGGGTAGAAAATTATTTTTTACTTTTTAGTACGAATTGTTTTTTTAAAAGAAATGTCTTTAGAAAGTTTTTTTTATGTTAATTATTTTTTCAAGTTACTTCGGTGTTCGAATACTGCTTTTCAAGCAAGTGAATTGTAACTCAATCCCAAGAGTGTTCTGCAACCTGTCACACTCTTCATCGTTGCAAGCTAGTATTAAAAAGAAAGATTAAAATATGCTTTTAAAATATATAAACATATAGAAAAATATAAAAGTAACGATGCGATATTATATTGTCACCCGACTTACGCCACTGTGTAAAATTTCATCATTCTGTGACGTCGTGAAATGAGTTAAATTAACGTTGCAATATTTGATGACACCACGAACTATTGTGAAGAATGAAAAATCATTATTCTCCCTCTTTTCTTACATAGCTTAAGTTTACTGGTGTTCCCTGCAAGAAGGGCACATGTATGGAATTCTATTTTACTACTTGTCTAGTTCTTCTTTCTCATTTGAGTTGCAACATATAATTGCAACTGGTACAAAATATAACAATTTGATATTTAATATGTAACACTTTAGTATTTAACAACTTAATATTTAATATTAGATAACAACTTAATATTTAATACGAAATAAGTCTTATTTCATTCAAGATGGTCCAATAACATATTTAAGGTTCCTATATATTAACATAGATTTTCCACAAGTTAGAACTTGTCAGAAGTGCCCTTCTTGTGCCCAACCTTTCATTTAAAATTCTGGTTTATCTTATATTCCTTATAATTCATATTTATAGCTCTGGACGCATCCATATCTCTCGTTCGCTCTCTCTCTCTCTCTCAGAGAGAGAAAGGGAGAGACATACATATATATTGATTTTAGATAAATAGAGGGTAGCTATAAGTTATGGAAACAAACGTCAAAGCAAATTCATCACACCAAACACAAAAAGAGAGTTTAGTTGTTCAAGTGTTGAATTCTGCTTCATTCACGAGGTACAGGAGGTTCAATGTGAAGACCAAAATTGATTTCTTGCTACGATAAGTCAAGTAAGTATTTCGCGAGAAAAAAAACAGAAGCAATTTATTAAAATATACTGTAGTTTCCGAAAGTTTATGTGAATTAATAAAATTAATATTAGGAGTTAAACGTGATGTCCTTTAGTTGTCAATGTTGCCACCTGGTGTTAAGGTTTATTATTTCAAATAACAAAGAGTCGGTTTATTAAATATTTGATATTCACTATTAATGATACACCTTATATGCAAAGCACAAAAGGCAGTGTTGCAAACGGAATATTATACAAGGTTAAAATTAAAAAATCGTCATTTTTCATATTTCACGTTCTATAATATTCACAGTATCCAGCACTGCGTTTTGTGCTTATCAGGCGATGTGTATAATCAATAGGAATAACAAAATGTTCAATAAAACTAAATAATGTTACTCGACAGATGAACGTTGTACCATATTGGCAACACTGACAACCCGATAACAACAATTCTAACTTCAAATGTTTCAATTAACTTTCAAATTTTACGTTAGTGGGTTCTGATTTATTTTGCGTTATTCATTTCATTTATCATTGACCAAAGCTAATGGTAGGTTTTAATTTGAAACATATGGATATCTAAAAGGATGCAGAACTTTACACATGGGAAATAAAACGTGTAATTTGATGCCAGTAATTCACCTTCGAAGTCTGTATCCAAATTTTACGACGACTCCAGAGAAAGATAGGTAGCTAGGTAGACAGATGCTGATAATACAAAGTCATAGGATACACACCTAGTGTCGCTTACAATATGATACAGTCTAGGTTGACATTCAAATTTGTACAACTTGCATCGGCTGGCCCAATCCATTATTATCTCTTATGAAGAAAAATCTCATTCCTTATGAAGCCAGTAAGGGCTGTAAATGGTCAACAATCTATACAACATAGCGTCCACGGATGTATGACGTGTTTAGGAGAAAAATTGGTCCTAAATCATGGCATTTCAATATACTGCATAACAGTGCGAAGCTACCTAGAATTTGCGCTGTGGTGCCTTAATGAAAACTGGGAGCCATGGTTTCATGAGGTATGTATCGAATTCAGAATCAATCATCAGCTTGAAACTTCATCGTATGACGATATATTTTATCAATTCTTCAGGTTCCTATCAGCTTCTTCATTTGACGTTATTAGGCGCTGTCTCTCTCCATGATGTTGAAAAAGGCACACTGTGGGTGTTTTACGTCCATATCCCATGAAAACTGAAAAACGTTGTACTGACCTGCTTTGATGTGCATAACGAACGTCTTACTTCGAACGTTGATGCAATTTAAACGATTTTATCTTGTCTGATACCACAGTCGAGTCTGAACATATGTTGTTTACAGCTACTAAGCTCACCTACTTGACCAAACTGCGTACTCTATCGTGTATGGTAGTGTTTTAGGTAATATATTTCTGATACGCGGTTGAAACTGTGAATCGAAGAAAGTTCAATGTCCTTACAACTTTGGAAATGTTGATAGCTAGTGTATTGGGCAATAGTATCTGATGGTGGGGCCCGTTAAAAATCATCTGTATGAGTATCAAGTACATCGGTTTCATGATGTTAACGAATAGAAGACCAGCACTTCTAGAAGTTGAAAAAATAGAAAGCAAAATATCTATAGTTATCCTTCAAGATATTGAAGCACTTGCAATACATTTAGTTGCTAGTACTTCTATCTTATCCTGCCTATGATACTATTTCTCAGAGAGAGACGTTTAACGACTAATAGGAAGTGGAAAGGACACCGATAATGTTTTGCTCATTAACTGACAGTTTTGACAGAGCAATCATGCAGCTTTGGTAGATCGCTAGCAAGGAATATCACGCAAAAGAATGGATTATAATTTCCTGGATGAAGTTAGGCAATTACTAGCTTCAGCTGATAATTGTGATCCAAATTTTACAAACTACTCAAAATAATCATTACTTTTGCTACTCGCCGATTCTCGACTACAACTATATATATATATGAAAGGGCAAAAAGAATATCTTAAAGGAAAAAACACTTTAATTTTCTGGCAGCAATGCAACAGTATTACAACGATATGCACTGTTCAAATGAAACAAAAGTATGGACACATGAGACATAAAACAAAAGGAAATTTTTCAGACAACATGAAGGATTTCAGACAGTTTGAACAGTTTCTACCGATAATCTTAGTTGTAGAGCATCACCACGGAAAGATGGTTTCGTTTGAAACTAGCCACTAATCGACTTGAGATTCTTCCAAGGACAATATCAATCAATATTTTGTAATACGTATTTAGATATCCGATTTGCATTTTTATAAACCATCCATTTATAAGTTCTGATTAGTGTTCTAAATTTGCAATCAGTTCCTACAGACACTTCGGTTACCTTAGACATCAAAGGTGATGTGCGTACTGATCCTAGGGAACTCGTCTTGCTCAACTCAATCTTTTACAGAAAAGGATGAAATGGAAAACAGGATAGTACTTCTCGTTTGTGTGGTTGGCAACAACTATTAATGTTCCATGTTTTGAACCTGATAGTGATGATGAATAGTGTCTCTAAGCCTATTGTTATTAAGCTTTTCATCCTATTACTTCTTTCCCTCGTGATTAAAACTTCTCAAGTTTACTAAGAATTACATAAAGTTAGGTGCTGGTTGAACCATAAAAAACTCTGTTTTGTATTTTCCTTTTTCATTTCCCAATTTTGGTCTTTCTTACAAGAGACACCTCGCCTCGTTGGGAACTCCTGGTCTAAACTTAAGTGTTGATTCTCATTTCTTATTTTCCATCTATAATTCTTTTGATATATACGTTATAAATATTTCTACCTTCATATGGAATATGCAGTTGTGCAGTATGGGTATGAATGTATAAAGATCACCTATCTCTGTTAACCTGGAAACATACGCATTGTTCTGTAACAGTTCATAACAGTTATTGTGTTTATTTCCTTGTACCAATGAAGACCAAAGGAAGAGAATGTGATATGTCCATTGTCTTTATTTTACAGGACAGCGTTTAAAAAGTCCAAAATCAGCATTACGTATACCTTCACATCAAATAAAGGTTTGTTTCTAATAGACGGACCACGCACGTTCATTCATTGGATGATAATGTGTAAAAAAAGCATTTAAAAAGCACTCTTATCTCAACTTGGGCTACTAATGCACAAAACAAGTTCCTTTCCTGTGATTTTCAAACGGGATACGTAAGTGTTTAGATAGTAAATCATGGCTTGAAACAAAGGAACGGAAGTGAGGTTTAAAAATTAAAAGTTCAAGTTAATCTTCTATGTATACATTACATGAAACATATGTGACACAAAGTAGTCATATTATGTGTTGCATATACTTAATGTTATACATAAAAGATGAACTTGATTTATTTTTATTTTCAGATGTCAACTTTCATCTCTTTGGTTTAAAGCCCCTGAAACATAATCGATGATTTCTTACTCTAGAATACGGTACGATACTCTTTTCGTTTGAACGCCTTAAGAAGATGTTCATCATCATCGGCAGTTTGTTTTTCCGCGATAAAGAAAATTGTATGTAACAACAATTAGTCTAGTTTTATTTCGTTAGAAGAAACAATAATCTTTCTTTAAAGGAAACGGTCTGTTTTCTCTGCTTTAACCATACCTCCAAGCATTCTTTGAGAAGAAGAGGGATTAACACGAAGTGGGATGGGAATGCATGCGTGCCGTCAGTAGGAGGAGACAAAGCATCGCTGAGAGCGCGTAGGATAATATAATGTAGATGAAAAGAGTTGGTAAGCACTGCCAGTGCTCTAAAACCAAAGAGGATTAAAGTTCCGCAAGCAAACAGATGTATTTTACCACATATTCGCAGCTGAAGTAACAGACGGTCTACGTCCTTTGTAGTATCTGTTAGATAGTTAGCTTCTGTATCCAGTTGTAACTAGTGTTTCATTTCCATTTTATTCATGTGATGTTAAATTTAGCGTTTGAAAATTGTCTGAAAGCAGTTAATTTAGTTTAATACACATGAATTAGAAATATTTGAAACTATGAACAATCAAAAATCTCATCATTCTTTAGGCGAAAGGTGATTAATGTACATCATATAGGTATTTCTCGGAAGCATATTCAGGATTAACTTGGAAATAAACATTGTTGAGAATTCTGGACTTTCGAAAAGTTGTAAAATTTTAAGCATTGCTATTATTAGGTTCTTATTTTAAATAATGGTTAGATTCTACCGTGGAGTTAAATAGAACAAATGGCTCAGATGGTGTTTTATTGAGACAGAGGAATTCAAAAAAACGTAGAAAGTTCTATACACAGCCATTGCGGATGATTGTAACTCTCTCGAAAGTAAGTAAAATGAGTCATGATATCTACATCCACAGTATAGACATCACTTAAAACCCCAACATTAAGGTCTATTTTGTTCTCCTTGAAATATTAAAATGATAAATATGGTGCCATTAACTACGAGAAATGTTTTAATTGTAGTGGTAGCATTGACACGTAGCGGTCGTTGTCAGTAACTATGTTATTAAGAATATTTTGTTTATCAGTGTTTCGTTTATGTGGTGACGTACTGTGTAGTGTTAGTGATACAAATCACCTTAAATTTCTGTATCTGACGGTACTAAACAATGGTTAAGCGCCACCAACAGACTGTATTTATTAATATCCAGATTATAGGGGAAAGAAACGGGCGCCGGTGGTAACTCCTCTGTATGACAAACTGTTGGCACACGGGGAAGTGCATTTCAACGTGAACGTAAGCTAAAACAAAAGGAACACGCATGAGCGCACTCGTCGAACGAAACACATTGATCTTGCATACATTGCTCCGCAAGGGCACACGGTTAATGTTGAGTACCGATACGATGTTGGGAGGATAATAAGGACAAACAAACCTACAAATGCAGAATATTTAAAAAAATGGAAAGGACCTGCCATTTTAGAGTGAAAATCATTCCGCTGTTTCAGATCATTATGAATCCAATGGCGTGTGGCCCATCTCTGTCTGATTTGTAGTTGCTGAGATCTAAGCGAGACGAACAAACACATAGGTTTGCCGTTCGTAAGGGTGCCTTAATAAGACGGGCATAGATCCCTACTCCCCATATTAGCTCAAGTGATTTTGATATTTTTCTGATGATTACGAATTAAACTTTATGTAAGCTTCTATCAAGGAATTACTATGCTTATGCATGTGCGATGACCATGATGATGCCAAGTGTATGAAAAGTGATGATTCAAAGTATATTAATTATTCTAAAACATTTTCGGACAGCAGAGCATGAGAGGAATGTGTGACATGTACTTTGAGTAAAGAGTCGTGTCATTCCGACTCCGATGGATAAAGTAAAGTTGGCATTAATTCTAATTACTGTTTCTAAAAGATATATAAAAACACCTTTATTCGCATTAAATATTTTTAAAAACGAATGTTATAATGGTTTAACACTTAGTAACCGAGTAACGGAACGTTCGAAACGTGCACTAGAATGGATTTGAACATTTTGTTTCATTTACTTGCTCTTTTTGAGTTTCAAGTTTAGTTTAAATTAATATAATCTACTTATATAAAAATTTAGCCCTTTTCAAGTAAACTAATAATTCTTGTAATTATCGAGCTTTTCTTATGGATTTACAACTGTAACAATCAAGATTATTTTCTGATGTACACATGTATTTGTTAAAATATAATCTCCTCATAATCCTCTAAACGTTCCAGTTTTTAAATATAAAGATGCAGTTTCGAAAGGTTAGTATGACTAAATATACACTGCGCAGCATGTATTTCATTTTATTTTACCTGAAACACATATTTCGTACCATATTTTGAGGATAGAAAGAATTACTGTATTTGAAATAAAGTTTGTCTCGAGAAATAAAAATGAAAACAATAATCGACAACACCCGACTCTTGCGTACCATCTCCATTTTGATTATTACTTAAGCTCATGCTTGAAAATTTATAATTAACTATTTTATATTTATGTGTAATCCTTTCCGTGAACATAGCATTTATGAGCTATAGAGATTTACGTAGAGAAGTAAACAAGAAATTCATTTTTTTGTCTGTAAAATCAAAATGCCATTCTTGTATTAAAACAAAAGTAAATCGATAAACTTCGGAGATAAACTACTGACACCAAAACAAAACAAAAGTTGTTAATGTAAATATGCGTTAAATTCCGTATGGTTTTCGAGATGGAGCGTGGAAAAGAAATTATTATAATTGTAAACAATATGAATATTTGAAGTGTAAACGTTTAAAACACAACTTGTCACTGTGATCACATTTTGAGATAATCACACATTTATATTTTAACATATGGGGTTCACAGTAGAGTCTTTTGAATGTAAACATAATTGATTCATATTTTCTCCACTCAAGTATCCTTCAATTGGAGAAACATTGTAAAGTCCCAAAGGCTTAGCATAGCAGGCTTCTTGAATGGGAAGTTTTACGTAAATGTAGCGCTTGACAAGTCTAGTTTTGAACAGAAAAAGGTATGAACACTCAGGTTTTGAATGTTCAGATTGCTTGTACTTGGCCACACATTATCTTTGAAACGTTCTGAGATATTAGCAAGAAAAAGCGTGCGACACAGTATCCATTACCATCTTCATTTTAGAATCTGAACTACATTAACAAGTCAGGTTTTGAACATTTACTCATCATTTCGCTATAAATCATAAACAATGGACAAAGTAAAGTCAAGTTCTCAGTTGTTGATTTGAATACAATACGATGGATAAAACAAGTTAAAATGTGATGTGATTTTGTTGTCAGTGTTGCCAGCCAGAAATAAAATTTATGTTTTAAATTACATTACAGCAGTATTCTCCAGTAATGATAAACAATGCATGTATACCAATAATATAGTGTTACAAACTGTGAATATTAAACAAGCTCAAACATAGAAAATCAAGATATGTAGCTTGCCACTAAGTATAATATCATCCAAGTTTGGAACACTGTATTTTGCGCTTCACATGTGATAGTTATCTTTGCTAGGCGGATAGTTAATAAACAATAAAATTATGTAGTGCTATCTGCAAAACAAATATGATTACGAAGGCTAGACATGAGAAATTCATCAATGAAATTTTCACTGTGGCGTCCAGCTATGACAGTACAAAGATCATTATGATTCATTTACAGATAAGAATGCAATCGCTAATTTGATGTCCTGAAATGTTAAAAAAACAACATTGTGAAAATATTCCGAAAACACAAGACAACAGTTTTCAGCATCTTGTCTACTTCGGTTTTAGACTAATGAAATATTATATGAAGCATCTTGGATGATTCTGAAATGAGGATTACTATGTACGTTAGAGGGAATACTTCATAAAACTCCTCTCCATTCCATGGCCAATACTGGTTTACACGATATCGCTGCTTATGACAGTTAGCGTTCATAAACTCGGGATATAAAACAGCCCAGCACATCTCATTTCGACAACCAATTAAATTCAAATTTAACATTGGTGTAGTACTAAAACCTGGAACACTTTTGCATTTGAGTTACTACAATTGATAGTAAATGTTCATATTTTACATTTGAATTGCCCGGGTGCGCATATATGTGGTCACAAGCATATTTGCCTCAGTAATAATTCAAATGTTCAACATAATTCTGAACATTAATTCAGCCCACAATTTATAATTGATTGCGATATATTAATTTCATTTACTGTTGTATTAAATCTAACCCGTGCCTCAAGTTCAAACCTCCGTATCTAGAAAACGGAGCAGAATTCTCCTGCTGTTCATGCGGACTTATTTCTTGTTTTTGTGTCAGAAAGTTTTCTACCAAGTGTCTCGATTGAATTCCTTTGTACTTTAGTAACATAAAACTTTAATAACTAGGAGCGAACAAATTGTGGCGATATTCCACAGAAAACGTGATCGTATCAGTAAAATTTGAGTTTGATCCTCCATCTAGACAGGATTACAATCTTAATATTATACATCCAAATTACCTTTTCTGATATTTAATTTGTACATTTAAAAGTGTATCAAAAACTCTGTAGATTTATTAGCAGTGCATTACGTTTATTATTGATGTACTTTATAAATATTTTAAGGATTGATTCGTGTTTAAATTTAACACCTTTAAATTAATATGTACACCAGCATACTTCATTTATACAAGTATACTGCTTTTATTTTAATTTCGAGGATGACAAATGAAGTTATAAAGCCAGAGCAAAGCTATTTTATTTTCTCGCAACGTAGAGGCCTTCAACACTCATCCATGTATCTTGTTGCATTAACAGATGTGGACAAGACGGGTGGTAATTCACGGTAACACCCATGCAATCCTAGACACACCTGTGACATCTACTTACTCTACATGGTTTACAACAACAGTGATGATAACATCAACGGAAGTTTACGTTGATAAATATGTGAATGCATATATTTGCGTGCAAAATATCAGTGTCATTGTTTTCTTTGCCAGCAGACTATTTATAGCAACTGTATGTCCCTTCTCTTCATTAAAAGAAGTACTTAATGCGATTATGTTATGGTTTATACCGTAGATGACGAATAGTCTACTGTATTCAGGTAGCATAATATACATGACTACTTTCCAGTAAAGAGGTTTCACTCCAAACTCAAGAAGCGTAGATACTTTCTCTAACTTTCACCGTATGCTTATTCGGTGAACATAAAGTTGTCGTTTTAAGTAAACCAACAAAGTTCCCTTTTGTGTTATTCAAACATAAATGCAACTAACTTCTTCTTGTAAATAAAACGAGAGAGAACTTTGAAACAGCGAAGGAAATTGGGAAGCATAATTTGTATTCGTCCCGGTACTACACATTTTTTAAACAACTCCTTATGTTTATCATAGTGCGGTAACGAATTCTGAAAATGAAGAAGGGACATGCTGTGTGGAGAACATTCAGTTTCTGGCAGTCGCACTAGAAAACCGTAGGTAGTATAACAATCATAGAAACTGTGGTCGTTCTCTTCCCCATTACCTTTCTCTGATTGATGTATTTGAACCAAATCTTGTATTGTTTCTTAGCCTTATGACGGGTTTATAATTTACATTAAAATAAAGTGTATAAGGAAATATATTGTCGTTGCTCTTTACAGTGTTTCTTACTATCTCTCTTTACCTTAGTCAATAACGGGATTATTTTATTTATGCACGCCCGTTAGTGCGGAACTATTTGTTATATTTTTGATTAAGCTTGCCGCTACTCTTAAATGTTGCAATTATTAACCTTTGAAAACTGCTGGAGCACCCCAGTAGTTATTCAAATTGCCGCTAGTACCGCAGCTTGAAAGGACATCTGTTGTTGCTTTCTGTATTCTAGTTTGATAGGTCGACGTTCATGTTGGTGGTTTGAAACCTTTTTAGCTTTCCTATAAAGCGCATTTAGATAGGCAGTGGGGTACTACATCACCCCAGGTGTGTGTGCACGTAGATAAACTTTTGTCATGTGAACAATTACTTTAGACAATATATTAGTGCTTCGTCTATGCAATATGATGGCGTAAGTCAGTACAAGTTCAAGCAAGTTTCCAGATTTTGTATTGTCCGTACTAGTTGAAGAGAATGATTCTGGAAGTAATTTTAGTGATTGTGAAGACAATGTAGAAGTGCACTCGCAAGAAAACGATGAAATTGGTGCAAGTGATGTAAATGTAAGTAAGTGTATGCTGTATGGCATGTTGGATCAGGCCGTTGTGAGCTCAATGGTTATGTTCCAAAATAAGTTGGATCCAGGGACAAAACTCGTACGGAAGGAATTCCTGAAGAACCTCAGAATGCAACTCGCAATACCTTATATGCTGGAGCGTCTCAAGAAACCTCTTCCTAGAAATTTAGCTGCTGGTATCAAAGAGGTCCTTGGAATTGAAGACGGCATCATCTGTGAGAGCTACAGCTGCACAACTTCCTAAACAAGAGAGATGCGGACTATGTCCTAGAAACAAAGACAGAAAAACTAAACCATTCTGCAGCATGTGCAATATGCCTGTTTGTGCTGAACACAGAAAAAATATGTGTGTTTCATGTAGAAAACAATGATGTATTATATTGAAAACACTGTTGACGCATTTATTGTATTCCCTTGTATGTCACAATATAATTTTCTTTCAGTTAGAATTGATTATAATTAATTTTATACTATTACATTAGGTGGGGTGCTCTGGCACCCCATGTGTGTATTCACGTTACCATTTATTAGGTGTTTTTTCCAGGGTTAATACTACTAATACTTCATAATTTCTTCCCATCTCTTTTGCTCTCGATGCACGTGCTCTTTCTCGCTTTTCCCCATCGTCCGCCGCCTCTCTTTATATATTGGCTAACTGCTGAATTACTAAAAGTCTTCTTGCATGTTCTTCAGTATGTAATATCTACCAGATTGAATCACAAAGAATGGCAATCTAGAAGTCTGCATCTAACTAATATACTAACATGCATATTTGACTATCATATATAGAGATAGACCTTGAGAGAAGAAGACTGTAGCTGATGCTGTTTTTTTAGTGGTGGAAAACCTACAGTATTTTTCTAAGGTGTCGAAGAATGTTGATACCGAATTTTCGTCGAATGCATTGAACGGTATAGACGTTCTTACCTAACATACTTACATATTTATTCTGACTTACAATGCTTCACAAAATCCTACAGCTGTGCTTAATTGTAATTTTAAGTGCTTACGGTAACTTCATTTAGGATGTGATAGCATGCTGTTTAATGATTTGTTTAGATTTCGTTGTTACGATATTGATTATTTACCGCAAAATTGGAGTCGGAGTATACAAGTGAGGTAACGTTAACATACAAAGTTTATAATAAAACCTACAAACGATAATGGATAGTGTGCTATATTCAGCAGTCCTGAATTTGAAAGAAATTCTCCTGGAATCGGAGTAAATCGGCAAGGACGACAAGAAAGTATATGTTTAAAAAGTGTATCCATGATTTGTATGTATTTTTTTATTCCTAAAATATAATTACTTGAAGTTTTACTGTCTTTACAAAAGATGTATAAGTATGCCTGATTGGTATATTTGTGCAGTATAGAGAGAAAACATTGAAATATAAAATGTGAGATTCATTGTTATAAGATTTAAAATATTTAACTATGTTTTTATTAAATAAGTTATAAAAGAAGCAACAATGAAAACATATATAAATAAAATATTGTGTTTATCGTTCATTGTTTGTTTTAGATGTTATAATATATAATTTACCGGTTAAACGTTATATATACGAATATATAGTTTATAAATCGGGAATACTAACATTAATCATGAATGAAGCCGAAGCATCAAGATATGTAGATTGATAGATATGTATATATGTAGCATCAAGAATGATATGTAGATTATCACTTTAGAAGTTAAGAAGAAGATCAATTCTTGGAAGTAGATACAACCAGACTTCAAATAGCGCAGTGTCGTAGGATTTAAAAGGTCAGATGAATTAATATTTGCGTTAGAACCTTTTGAGATACGTGAAACTAATGTGGACAGCTACTGAGAACGTTTTGGTTATATTTGTATTGCGCAGCAAATTCCGGAGGAAAGAAAACGAAGTATTTTGTTAGCAGTGTTTGGATCTGCAGCCTATGAAACGTTAAACAAGTCTTTGCTCCCGATTTACTGATAGATTTGTCATTGGATGAAGTTAAAGACAAGATGAAAGAATAGATTGGTAGAAAATCGACAGAAATTGTTGAACTATATAAGTTTCATCTATTAAAGCAGTCGAATCATAGATGAATTTGTGGAAGCGTTGAAGAGTAAAGTGATCAGATCTGAGTATGGTTAATTCACTGACATAACGCTTAGAGACCAATTCGTGTTAGGAATGGCTGATGATTTGGTTCGGAAAAAGCTTCTGGCAGAACATAAATTGACATTTGCTACAGTAGTAAAGATTGCTTCTTTAGTAGAAAAAGTTAATGCGGAATCACAGGTACTCCGGAGAGTTGATCCGGGAGCACATTAAATACTTAAATCTCGGATACACTCAATAAATGTATATATCAGTGCGTTTTTAAGCTGGATTTGGGTGCATTTAAAAATGTTATTCCGTTTTAACTGCTGCAAAAATTATCATATGAGAAAAAAATTAAAATCAAGCAAATTTATATTTGATAAATGATTTGATGATTTATGTAATTGGTACAGTGGATGCACATGTCAGATTAAGCAACAACTATTTTTGTTGGTGTTCAGTCTTACTGGTATGGTGATGGTGCAGGGAATATTAGGAACACCAGGAATGGATATAATATTTCCCGGATGGCAAGGAAGGTGGCTTGGAGGTGACCTGGAAGTGCAAAGGGAAACAATTGATAATTTTAAGACTAGTGTAGGTATGGAAAGAAATTGGAAAATATTAGGGAGATGTCAAAAAATCTAAAACAGTGGAACCAGTGATCACACGATTAGATCCATTGAAATTCGTTATTAAGACAGTTAATGGATTGTGGTCTACCTCTTCTACAGCCCTTGTTCTACCTCTAAGTATAACACAGATAGAACAAGGGCTAGAGCAGTAGGACAATTTTCATTCAGCTGTGGATGCAAACGAATGGTTAGATAAAACTAAATATCAAAGTTCAAGGTAATCAATTGGGAATAGGTTACAGAAGTTTAATGAGAATTATGACCAAGACCAATGCTTAGTGACAGACGTGGTATATATTGGATTTAACAAAAGTATCTGCAGGGAAGTCCAGGAGCACTGTGATAAAGACAGAACAGTCATCTCAGGCTAAGTCGTGATGATACGTCTGAGATCAGGTTATGTAAATTGGTGGAAAGTGTTATGCAAATGGATGATTGGAAGACAGAGGGAGTAGAACAAGAGTAGACCGGTAGAAGGCGCTCAAAATCATCGCAAGGTTGGGAGGAAAACGTGAATGAGAATGACGCAAAAAGAATGAGTTGAAAGAGAATGAGTTGGTAGAGAGTTTAGAGGTTAACAGAGAATAGTTTGTGTAAGGAAGTAGAGGCTCGGGGTAAGGATGAGAATGAAGGAGTGTTGCTACTTGGCATAGAGAGAAACGGTAGTAAACAGAAACTTACTAGAATGAAGATAATTGCAGGTGATGAAGATTATAGTAGGCAGAATTTTGATAAAGCTATTGCACATTTTAAGAAAGCGATTCAACTAGATTCATCTGAGATGTATTTCTATGGGACAGAATGACATTGATGATGGTATAGAGTGATTTGACCAAGCAAATTGACGTAAGGTAACAAAAGTTCGGGTCTGAAGACAGGATAGGGAAGATTTATGAAAGGTGCAACTAGCCCTTAAGCGGAAGAAAAATACCAGTAGTCGTGATTGGAGGGAAGCAGCGACGTATAATCAGATATTGGAAATTAAAGACGTAGGAGGTCAGTAGGGTTCGCATAAGAATACAGAGCTGTTACGGAAGAAAATTGGTAATGGCTGGCCAGGGAGAGTGAAAAAGAAACAGAAAAGAAGGAATAGAGAGAACAAGAAGATGGTTGACTTAGTAGAGGACTTGAATGTTGTGGAGATGATACAGCAGTTAGTATATAGTCATGTGAGTAAATGAAAGAGATTTCATGAGATTCAGGAAACATTACCAAAGTTATTGTATGATGGGCAAGATGAGTTAGCTACGTGGATCAATCAATATCCGAAGGAGCCTTAGAAATTACAGAGTGTATTTTTGAAAGTTATAGAGTGTAATCTGTGGGAATTAATACAGTTTGAGTTAACTGGTGTGTGTTGTTGGAAATAATTTTTACGGAGATTGTGTTGTTCAAATTTTACAGCGGGAGTGGATGCAGTATTAAGAGAAAGCTTTTAAAATATAAAGCTTTAAATTCAGTGTTGTAAGATTTAAAATATTTAACTGTTTTTTTTTATTAAATAGCAACAATGAAAACAGATGTAAAATATCGTGTTTTAACGTTCATTGTTTGTTTCAGATGCTCCGATATTGTGTAATCGGCCGATTGTTATAAAATGGTTATATATATAGTTTATAAATTGTGAATACTAGCATTAATCTTGTATGAAGCTAAAGCATATATGTTGTCTACTTGTAAAGAATATTATGAAATGTATATCAAGGTAATATATGGATGTGCAAACGTAGAAATTAGTTAACAATAATATCAATTCTTGGAAGTAGATACGGAACGACTTCAATTTGTACATACTAGTATTTTTGAAAATAATTTAGTGATAACACTATGCTCAGTAATATAATTTACCTATACAGAAGAATGTTTCAAAATTTTAAATACTATTGTAATCTAGTAAGATCTATAATAATATTTTTATGTTTTAGCCAGCTGCAGCCTGAAACGTTGAAAAAAAAATCTTATATATCTCGTCCAATCCTAATACTATCTGGATTTTGTGGCAATTTAATCAAAAATCATTTTGTAATTAACTCTGAAGTAAATATTCCAAGAGACGCAGGTCAAATTTTATAACTGATCATCTGTTTTAAATGACACCATACTTGGTAATAAATATAAATTAATAAACAGATCTTTCATTCACACTTTTGGAATCAATTTCATCGATACGGTAGGTATTAACATATAAGAGTTTCAAACTCTAAGTTTTCATTTAGATTTCACCAAAAAATATACCACTTACTTCTCACTAACTTCGTTCTATCGATATGTGTACTGCACTGATATTAATCGACCACATTATTGTTGCAAATAAGACAATGCTAAATATATTGTATTTCGTTAGAGAGCCAGTGAAATAACTAAGTGTCTTACCATTCGAAAGATTCAGTGTTTTACTTAAGATAAATAAATGATCTATACACTATGCTTTTGAAATAATATCAACATGATTATTTACAATAAAATATAATTAGACAGTATAATTCACTTTGATTAGGAAACAATTGATATTGTTTAAATAAATCGTTGGAGCAAAGGCGATTGCCCTCTACTGAATATGAAAAGGTTTTTAATGGTCTTTCCAGCGCTTATTTGTTTAGTACGAGAACAGCAAGAAATTTCTAATCCATTAATGGATTACTGAGCCGATATATTAGTTGAGGAAGCCATTACGTTTAAATATACATTAGCACGGCAATTCCTATTGGAGAGTAAAATTAATCGGATGAAACCAGAAAGAGGGGTCCTTAAACCAATACCTAACAGGATAAATAGAATAAGATGTTCGTGACTTTTGCGGCTGATATGATTCAATAATTTGCATACTTTTAACTTCAAATAAAAGAATACGGTCACAAAAATTATGAATTTTAAGTAACTCAGCATGAAGAGCATTCGTTCATTGATGATAAAATTATTTTTTCTGTGAATGATTAACACAAATTTACTTAAAATGTATCACTCGAGACAAACGTAAAGGTTAATCAAGTATTATTTTCAAAATATAAAGCAACTTGGGTTACTAAGGGTTATTGAAATTCAAGAAATTAAAATTGTCAAGAAAACAACAATCACTAGTAATATTTGAGTACCACATGCATTGAATGTTGTATTTTGTACTTCAATGCTTATATTTACACACCAAAAATATAATAGTATATTCCGGATCTGTTTCGATCAAGAGGGAATATTGATCAGAGGGGTGGGTGAAGGTCAGGACGATTATTTGGGAGATTGGTTAAGACTTCACACTATCAACTAAACTGTCTTTGGGAAAGAATCTCGCGACACATGACGATATTGTCCTTTTACTCTTCTGATTGGCAAAGCCCAATTTTATAGAATTACAGCCCGACGACCGTATTAGCATTAGGAGACAGTAACATGTAGACTAAAACACAATAAAGCATTTATTTTATATATTATGCCGCTATTGTAATTTCTGGTTTCAAAAGTAATTCAATCATAAACTTACGTTTAAGATATTTCTATAACATTAGGGAAAGGAAGGAAGAAAGAAAACAGAGTATAAAGTTGTTTGTTATTCTCAAACTACTGAAAGGCCACATTAAATATATAATGCTAAAATATTCCGGAAAATCGAAAATTATCCTTGTGCATAGGATCAAAATATAAGCATAATGTTACTTCAAGTTAAAGCAATCGTTTTTCACTTAATTCTTTGTGGGTACTCCTTTAACTGCTCCATTATCAGATTTAACACTTACCTTGGTAGAAAAATAAAAAGCTTTAGAAATTAAGTTTTGTCTTTCTTCCTCAGTCTCTACTGCACGGTTAGCAGTACCTTTAAAACGTGCAACTAATCTGTGTTAAGTTAAGAATTCTATGTTTAAGTACGGCTCAAACGGAGTTACGTTTGAAGGTAATAGAAAAACTGAATTTGTTTCTTCCTAATCAGAGATTCGATTAATTATTCTTGGTATATTGTACATTGTTTAGTTGGAAATACCTCAGTTGTGACGTATTATTGTTTTTCTCTTTTCATGTCGATTGCATATACCAGAGTCTGTAGTACCCTTCAAATCTGCGATTGCACCATAAAAGTTCTGCAAACATGTGGATTTACTATACATGCACGGCGTCTACAAATTATTACGAACTTTGTTGTTAGAACGTTATGATCAAAGTAAGTATAAAGTTCATTGTAAACGATTGAGTCTTCGAAAACACTGACTCTGGTTGCTGGAAAGCGTAGATTTTTGGTTGAAGATTTTGGGACCCCAAATAATATTGTTGCGATAAAATAACATTAAAAGCTCCGAAGGGTCGATTTTCGTGTGATGTGATGATCGGTTTTATAAAATAATAAAATTTAAAATATGTGCTCTGCTTTTGATAAACGGATGCAGTTTTAGCATTAAATTTCTGATTTAAAATTAAATGTATTAAATGGCTTCTATCTTAATTTAGCCAAATATTAATGAAAATTAAAATTTCAGATTACAGGTCAAATTTCTTGAAAACAAACACTTCATTGAACTATCTAATGTTTCGTTTCTTTTCATGAGAGAGTTCTACAGCTTTGAAACACCTTGTATATAATATATTACATTTACAAGAAATCTAAACTCCTTATTTGAAGTATTTACTTGCTAGTTTCATATTGCTAAAATTAATGGCAAATAGTCTATATATCATATATAAAGATTATTTGAATAGCTTCTTTGAACTGAATATTTTACAATGTTTTACCATTGTCTTTTCTTTCCACTATTTCTTCCTTAGTTTTAGAGAAAAAGAGAAGAAATAAAACTTGCATAAATGCCTAATAGTGAGTGATATCATTTAGTTCATTATTTATTTTTAGTGAAGTAGATAAAAATTTAAGCCAATCATTTAGGAACATTATTCAAGAAACGTTTAATCGAGTTTACAATTATTTAACCAAAATCTTAGCTTAACCGTAATCGCCTTATGTTGCAGATATCGCTCTCTATCTATCATTTTCCTCTCTCTCTGTATCACGCACATACAAACTGTCTTTCTTCATGTCCCTCTCTGCGCTCTATTCTGTAGTGTAATATCGTAAGTTCTCTGGATCCATCTCTTTCCATCCTTATCATCGGTCCCATGTCCTTTCTGTATGTCTCTGTTCGTTAGCGCAATGGCCTTTGTACTCCTAATGGAAGTCGACGTAAAGTTAATTGACGCACTAGATATTGTCAATTAATATTTTAAGCTCTTTATGTTTATGCAGCCTACAGAAAAACGAACGAAACGCAATAGATATTCCAATACACACATCCCATGCACATAATATACACAGTCCGACAATTTAGTAATGAGACTGATTTTATTCTGACGAAACAAACAAAAGTACCTGTTTATTATTCGAAGTACATCCCTCCTGCATCAATACAACGAGTGGCACGATCACACAAGGAGTGGAATGACTTCTGCACCTCAGTTTGTGGTATGGCCCGTAATGCCGCTGTCACAGCTACTTGGATGTCTTCAACCTTGTCGAAAAGTCGTCCTTTCAATGGCAACTTCAGCTTAGGGAACAGGAAATAGTCACAGGGGAACATCTGGTGAGTAGGGGGGATGATTCAGCACACACACTTGTTTTGTGGCCAAATGTTCCGCAACAAGTACTGCTCGGTGAGCTGGAGCGTTGTCATGGAGAAGGAACCAGCTACCTGGGGTTGAGTATTCAGGCCGAATACGACGTATTCTCTTCAACAAACGCTCCAAAACACTTAAATAAAACTGAGCATTAACTGTGTGACCTTCTGGTACAAATTCATGATGAATGATACCCTTACTGTCGTAGAAACAAATGAGCATTGTCTTCACTTTTGACTTTTGGAGACGAAGTTTCTTTCCTTTTGGAGAATCTGCAGACTTCCATTCGACACTCTGACGTTTAGTAGCTGGATCATAACGAAAACACCAACATTCGTCTTTTGCAACAATGGACAGAAGGAAATTTTTCTTCCTACGGGCAGTTGCAATGATGTCACGGGCGTAATCAATACGGGCTTGTTTCTGTTCATCAGATAATGAGTGTGGCACAAACAGCGCTGCGACCTTCTTCTTACCTAAATCTTCCACTAAGATCTTACGAATTGTCTCCCTGTTAACACCAAAGCCACCTTCTATCATTCTCACAGTCACACAACGATCTTCTTGCACACGTTCACGGATCTTTTCAATCAGTTCCTCGTTACGAACAGAAATTCGACGACCCGGCCGAGGTTCATCGTCAATCTATTCCACACCACTTTTAAAACGTTCATACCATCTAAATATCTGTGCACGAGACAAACAAGTATCACCATACACTCTCCGCATCAACTCAACAGTTTCTGTGCCACTTTTCCCGAGTTTGAAACAGAACTTGATATTTTCCCTCTGCTCCATGACCCTGGCGTGACAAAGACCTTTCACTTACTGCTGGTACTGACGTCATATTACACGTTGTGCTTCACGCGGGATCATGCGGTGTTGCCAGGTCGTAGATGAAGGATTACTCTCTCGAACTCACATATTGGTTTCTATTTTGCATTCTCTGTTTTGTCAGAATAAAATCAGTCTCATTACTTACTTGTCAGACTGTGTATGATATATATGTTCTCAATATAAATATGCATTACAGGAACAAAGGAGAGCAATATTGCTGTTATAGTTGTGTTTTTGTGATCACACGTTTGTGGTAGTTTGCAATTTCAGCATAGACAGAAAGGTGAACAAGCCAATGGGAAATTTTGCGTTAAACTGAACAAATCAGCAACAGATACGATGCTGAGACAACGTGACAGTCGCCGCAATGTAAGAGTCCATTATCTCCACAACAAAAGAAGGCAAGAATGAACCGTAGTTCTATGCAGACATTGATCATCGTCCTTTATGACATTCGGAGCGTTGTTCTTCTGGAATTCGTTGGCCAGAACTAGACTGTCATCAGGGAGTTTTACTGTAACTTTCTGCAGCGTTTGAGGATGAACATTCGGTGAAATTGGTCCGATCTGTTGCGCGCGAAGAATTGCATCTTCGTTCGTAAGTTTCGTGCCAACTACAAGTTATTGCTCCGCTCCTTTGACTTCTTCATTTTCCGGAAGATGAAGCTGCAGCTCAAATCCGTTGCAGATATGCAAAGCGAATCACAACACGTTATGGACTCGCTGGCACAACATGGATTCGAGGCCGCATTCCACCACTTCGCTGAAACCGCTTCTTTCATTCTCGAAGTAACTATTTCCAAGTCGATAGTGTTCAACCATATTGTTTGGCAATAGAGCTAGTCAGGGAACTTTTTAATACCGCCTTGCATAGTTTACCTCTTTCCACGTTGTGCAAATAGCTGCTTCGAAAAATTTTCATCGGACATTTTTATTCATCTGTGTATACACCCAAAACTCAGTTAAAACAACGGCCGCAGTCATTACTAGTTCTATCTTTATAAAGTAATGAAGTAAACAACGGAAACCAAGGAAAAGAACTTCTAGATCCCAGATCCTTTTTTTTCAATCGACATTTATTTATGATTTTTACTACAATATATTATTTCCACAATCAATGTGTGTGAGTAATAGAAATATGTATGTGAGATTGTTTCACGTACTCCATGATATATTATTTCAAATTCAACATCATGAAAACACTATCTGTTCTTATTAATGTCTTCTTCGGATCATCACGTCCTTTTGTCGAGCTTTCCCCAAGAGCGAGACAAGTATAAATCAAAATCAGAGATGAAGTCTGCGAATATATTCCCTGAAAGGTTCATATCTTTTCAACACAGTCCTCCTCTTCTCTTGTCTCTGCTACTTTATTTTTCTCCTTCCCTTCTCAACTCTTTTTTGTCACTTCAATCTTCTTCTACCAACTTCTTTTTCATTTTTCTATTTAGTTTTCTTTCTTTCTTCTCTGCTTATCCGTCTTCGTCTTTTCCTGCTTCTCGTTTTGCAATTGTTAAAGTCCTTGGGGTCATTTTCAGAGTTACCAACTCTGAACGCTTAGAATTTATTTTAATCATTATCGTATAAGGGCTAGATAACGCTTAAATTATTAGTGTTTGAATGTATTTGTTTATGGGTTCTACTGGCCTGTAATAATTCAAGGGATCAATAAAAAAAGGCACTTTCTCCAAAAATTGCCATTTTGGGATTTGTATATTTCCTTGCAGTAAACAATTATCTTTCGAATAGTGTAAAATGGCACTTTCTCCTGCGTCCCAATAAGGAACTACACCAATAAACTGCTTACATTAACTTGATACAAGAAGAAACTTTATCCAGGAGGAAATTCCTTTTTGTACCGGTATTTTATGTACGGAAGCAAGATGACCGCCTTGGAAGAGAACAATGTTGCTACTGCTCTTGAGAATTTAAGTGATAATGTCTCTCTGCATAGTTCTGGGCCTGACAAGTGAATATAAACTATCTGGTGAAGAATGATAGTCTGGATGAGCCGTAGATTCATAACGAAAGTTACCTTTCAGTTTATGAGTGATTGTTTTGTGCTTCTGAGTGCAATAACATGAATGTATCCATAGAAAGCTCTTGTTTCTCTAGGAAGTAAACTCACTGTTTGGTAACGTATTTCAAATATTCAGAGAACACGTTTAACATTTTGTTGCAAAAAGGGACTTTCTCCAAAAGAAAAAGTTGTACACAGGGACTACCACTTAAGATAATCATGAAATGTAGCATTCGAAATATTTACTGGCTAAGCACCTATCACGGGCCAGATAATATTGTTTTTATCGTGATGCCTGAAATTTTAAAACAGTTTTTTTCTTCCTTCTGTACAATTAACAAAATGAAGAAAGTCCCTTTTTTAGTTATAGTTTTAAAATTACTTCTTCACTAATACACACGTTCGTGTCACGTTGATAGAACCTTTTAATTGACACCTCCTCAACATTATATCAACGATCAACAACGAAGCTACATATTCCGATAACGTAAGTGTGTAGAATTTAGATAAACAATCTGTAGTTCAGTAACATAACACTGGGAAAGGGATGTAGAATGGATTGATCTAAGAAACCTGTGTCTTGAAAACGAAATAATCGTGTTTCACTTAAAAAATTGGATAAAAATACAAATTGTCATCGTAGGACTAACAATATACGACCAATGACCAATAGTTAAATGTTTATTTTTACCTTTGAAGCAATGCATTATTTTGGAAAACACAGATAATTACATGAGGTGAAAATCTTTTATGTTTATGTAGCTTACTGGAACCTTCACACATAACCTGAACTATTAGATTTTTCGTGGTGATTCACTCTGCACAGTAAGTGACTTTGGATACTCCAAATGTTACGCCTTACCTATAACCGAGTTCCACCTTGTCAGTCGCGTTTTTGGTGAAAGTGTGTGATGAGTGAATAGTAAATGCTTATCTCAAAGGGGGTATCTAAGTATTTAATGTGAGAAGGGATCCAAATCTTACTAATTTAAACCGAGTTTTGAACACAATATGGTGAGCAACGTATGTCACAAACCCACGTGTTTGAATTGTGTGAAGCTTTTCGGGCAAATATAGAGAAAGAATGGCGTGTTGAAAATGAACCGTATGTCAGACATCAATGAACTTCCGTGTTTTAGGAAAACATTGAAGCTGTTAACAATAAAGACATTAAAGTGCCGGTAATTTGGTCAACAAGTTAACATCTGTATTAGTAGTGCTCGTAACATTCTGAAAACAATGTGAGTTTCATAACACCACTGCTCGTTGGGTTCCTCACGCATGGACTATGAACAATAAGTTGAAGAGTACCCAGATGGGTATACTCAAGTGGGACGTTCTGCAACAGCGCGTTCATAGGTCAAAATTTATCTCCAGTGTCAATAATTTGTTTTGCAAGGCTGAAACATGATCAAGCAAGACACAAATTTGAGAGCAACATTTTCGAGAGTAACACGCACACACACAGAGCCATAACACCTTTTACGCAAAAACAGATACGTAAACGCTATATATACTATATATATGCGCTACAACTTGTAAAACAGCTTTGAACGTCGAAGTGGTAACTAGTTTTGGGTCAATTTGTGATCTGCTGTTAAGTTCAGCTTACGACTTGTCCCCACCAAAACCAGTATTAAGGTGCATCGATAATAGTCTGGACGTTCTTGTAAAAACCCAACCAAAGAACAGACATTTTGCTTAAAATTTAATCAAGAAAACTTCGTTTAACTGTCAATATTATTTTTGGATCTTTACACCATTATCCACTGACTTTCTACCAACAAAGAAATAAAATAATACATGGTTTCTCTTCTCAAAGAAAATTAATGACTCTTCCGTAACAAAACACAGAACAAATTATAGATACAACCGACAAAGGAAAGAGTACTTTATAACAACTTCCAAAATAACAACAAAACATTGTTTTGAGAAGCAATGTAGCAATAATGGTTTGTAGTGAAGGCATGTGCCAATCTCACTTCAGAGATCAAAGGTAAATAGCCATGTTTGCTCTTCTCCGAATGCTCTATTAACCATTTTAGACCTACGGTCAATAAAAATCAAGTATTTTACGCTTGGGACTCGACAAACTACATATCGTGTGTCTTTGATCGATACTCAGTCAAACGAACAAAACAAAAATGGTCCCTTGACATCTGGTCGCGTTGCCTGGCAACCTTAATAAAACACATTTCTTATTTCGAGTTTCAGTAGCACTGATTGTTTTCTCTTTTCCGTTTCATGGCACTTTTGAAAGTGTGTGTTTTCTCATTTCTAACCTTTTGGGTTTCATGTTTTTATGGTAGAAAGTTTTATAAAAAAATAATATTTAACAATATTGGAGATACCTGATACAGTTGTATTCTAAAGTTGTATTTACATTTAGAATGACATCAGTACGATCTGAATTGAAAACACATCTCTGTTTCAAACAATCAGTAATCTATCATCTCTATTTCGAAGAAAGGATATACAGCTTGTAACTTGCCTGCTATAACGAGAAAAACGTAAATATGTTTTTTTCCACAATAAATATTTTTAATAACTCTAATAATCTCCATAATGTCATCCGAGGAAAAGAGTTGTGTGTATGCCAATTGTTAAACCGCTTCAAAACAGATAGGTAACATGACTTTCTAGAAATTATAGTATATTGATGTAGAAGTGATAATGTACCATTCTGAGTAAAATATACAAGTCGAGTCGTTGGTTTAAAGAGGAAGCCGGAATGAGATACTAAATCTCTTGTAATTCTGAACAAAAATAATAAAAGTTCTGATTTATTTTCTTCTAACGAATTTGATTTTAGCCAACAAACTTGAAAACAAGGAAGTTTTACTTGTAGAAGTACTAATACCCTTTTCATAGTAGCAATTTTGAAATTGAAATAGTTAGTGGCATTTAGGCATCTAATGCTCTGATCAGGATAAATGAGGGAAAGAATGAGGGAAGTAGTCGGTAAAGGCCTAATATCAAGACACCATCCCGTCATTTGCCTGGTGTGATTGATTAAATACCTTGGAAAATCTCAATGAGAATGGCTGGACATCCCAAATCATAAGCCAACACTCTACTACTGAGCTACAACTGCACGACCTTTTTCATATTAATTTAATAGCGTTAAATTGTTTATCTCATTTCATTTAGAAACTATAAATCAATTAATAATTCAATTTCAATAAAAGTCAATTATTTTTTTAAGTTATATTAAATCACTCTTGTAAATGACAATGATTACTGTGTGGTCATATGTACTGGGTCGAAATTATGTTGTCCCTTTATTAACTCTGCCTATATAGGGACAATGAAATAAAACAAGTTATATATTAAATACAGGGTGGGTTAAAAGTAGATTTTCCCAAATATATTTTTGTTCTCTAAATATTTCACCCCAAATATATAAAGCGTTACTTTATTTTTGTCTCATTATTTTTATTTTTCAATCCGCTCATAAGCATTGTAGTTGGTTCTTACACTATTACGGAAGCGCACAGGCACGAAGCGTCGATGAATTTAAGTATCTGAGAAATCTCATGTCTACAAAAAAGTATCATACTTCTCTGTTCATTTCGTTGGACAACCACGAAGTAAAGCTTCCATGTTTAAATGAACCCACAAGAACGAATCATGGCACTAAAAATGCACCTGTTCTGACAATATCTCCAGCAGAAATTTTGAAACATCAAGTTATCTTATCATAATAAAATTTAAACAATTCCAACGTTGTGGATCTCTCTCTCTCTCTTTCTTTCTTCCCTAAACATTTTCTTATTATATAGCAGGTAAAACAAATAACAAAAGCCAAGTTTTATCATGTAAATTATATTTGTTAGATATTATTAATTCAATAAAAAAACGTGAGAATCTAAACACTATTCTACATGCTGCAAAAGTATTCTGAATATTGAGTTATCTCTTTTGTACTTTAGTTTACATCTCCGTAGATGGCAAATACCTCTAGAATCTTACACCATTTTAGAAGACATCTTGTAATAATACCGTTCGTTCATCAGATGAGTAATACAATTTGATATCTTTAATAGTAATTATCAATTTAAATATCGTTTATCGCTTACTTATGTCTAATCATGAGCAAGTTCCCTTGACCTCTTTCGATTTTACGACTTTTTTAAAAGTTGCTAAGAATAAAAACTAAAGTGACTCTGCAGAATATTTTTGTCGTGGAATTGTTAGGTCTTTAGAATTGCAAATTCATTATCAGAAATTCTTGAACACATCTTAAAACAGAGCAATCTCCGAAATAAAGAAAGCTAGAGAACAGGGCTAAATTTAGTTATAAATAAAATACAGTACATAATAATAATAAAATGTGGAGTGAAGCGTTTCTTTATAAAAAATGCCATGCATGATATGTCTAATATTTATACCAAAATTTAGAAAGACAGTATCAAAGAAGAGCTGTATTTCGTGCCGCGTTTTCTGGGCAGTCTGAGAGCTTATGCTAATGCATTTTGTGTTAAACGTTTTGGGGATAATAGTTCAAATAAGAATTAAAACCTCATTTCAAATTTTCTACTCACAACACCAAGTCATGAGAACTGAGTTGTGCAGAGCAACATTGGACATGTTTAAAACATATTAAGCCCAGAAGCAATCTCCATGATTGCCGCTCCTGATTTATGTTTCCCCTATCATCAGTCAACGGTCGTTTTGTTCTAAAACTCTCCGCCATTGAAATTAAATTATAGGTCTAATTGGAAACATGCATCTATGTTAGTTTTATTAGTGCTTATTGATTAGCTAACAACTAGACTGTAAGCACAAACTAGATAACATTCATATAACATAGTCAGCTATAACCAATGTAAACCAATATTATATATTCGAGTTTTGAAGTTGAATGAAGATGGAGTTAGATGGTTTATAATTACTCTTCATTTAATACAAACGGTCTGTAACACAAATACGTTCTGAAAATGGTAAACTGAAAGCCTATCTACGCCAGTAAACGCTGAGCTGCAGATTACACGTGGTGTAGTGAAATTTGCTCTAAACGTAACTTGTGAGTGATGAACCAATTCGCCATTGTGATGAGGAAGGAAAAGTACTTCATATCTATTTCGTAGTTGTTTTTTTTTTTTTCTAAAAACGAGTTCCCTTCTTAGGAAACTTTCATTCAAGTGCGATCTCCTACATACACTTTTCCAAGCAGAGTTTATAGACCTCTGATCTAGAATATTCTCTTGGTTTTATAGATTTACATTGTTCAAAGAGACCACAATTCCCTTCTTCATATACTCATCATGATAAAAACAATTCTGGTACAATGGCCTTCCTGGAGCTGTTTCAACACAATAGTAAACTTCTGCACACGCTAGCGTATATCAACAAACAAGTGAATTCATATCGGGCTTGTTTGCACTGTGAAAGAGTACGCTCCTACTTACCACCCTTGTGAACCTCTTCTATAGATACGATGGTTGCTCCGTTTCGTCCAAACTAAAAAGAAATGGATGTAGGAGATTGCCTGCTACTGGATGAGTTTAAATGAAATGTAAGTAAACAAGCTTGAAAATTACTATATAGTCAAAATAGTTTCCTCTTCCGCCTGCAGACTCAGGGATATGATACATGCGAGGAGTGTTCGACAATTATGGTCTATGATAGAGACAAAATTTACAATTTTACACTTAATCACTCAGTTCAGAATTGTACTTATTCTAGCGGCGTTCTAGAGTGGTTGCACCGTTAAAAGAGATTCAGGTGGTCTTGCTAACCCTTATTTTGTAGAAACCAGAACAGCCTCATCATTTTCAAATGGTTCCCGTGCATGTTCCTTTTTTAAATTGAGAAAATAACTTGGAGCAAGATCTGGGAAGTAGGGGAATGCTGAAGTAGTTCAAAGTATAGAGCTACAATTGCAACCATTGTTAGATGAGTTTTGTGGTCATTATACTCACGCAAGGGGATTTCCTGGTTAACATTCCTCCGCTCTTCTCGTGAATAGCATTCCTTAATTTTTGATTGAGTTATGTGTATGAATTTCCAGGGATCGAGTGTCCTGGTTTGAGACAATCAGTTAGAAGAACTACTATGGTGCCATAACTTTACAAACAGCTGCTTGGACTTCGAATTTAGTGGCAGATCCATGATAATACCACTGCATCTTTGGTGCTTATATTCCGGATCGTAATAGTGTATCCATGTTTGAACCACAGGAATATATTTTGCAAAAAATGCTCCTTGTTTCGCTTAAACAGGACTAAATTAGAATCTGATGCTCGAACTCGTTCTCGCTTTTAATCAATAGTTAACAATTTTAGACTCACTCTCTACCTGAAAGACACAAATAAAATTATCACTATCAGTGGCAAAAGTATCAGATTTTTAACACCGTAGCCAATAATAAACTAAAATACAAAAATTCACGATTTGAATTCTTCTATATCAGGGGCAATAGTTATTGAACTTCCCTCGTATTTCTCCACCCCTTCGCCTTTTTCTTTCCTTCTCCTCCATTTTTCTTCTTCTTCTTCTCTATTTGTTGTATTTCCGTCTTTGAGAGTTATATTGACAGTGATGTTGCATAGCTAAATATTTAATTGAGGACTGAGAGGGCTATAAAATGTAGAATACCAGGCTCAAGTCTTCATTGCTAACAACTCCTTTTCCGATCGATAAGCCGTTTTAATAAATAACGCCTCCTCTGTTAAAATGAACGTATGAAAGCACAAATTACATGAATTAAGTCACCATTAAACAAAACTAGTGTTGAACATAGTAATCATGACGTTTAAAACAATTACACCACACACGTGTGAAATACTTCTTGTAAAAAAAGTTGGAAGTTGCTGTCTTACACATGAATGTACAGCTTCCTAAACTTAATCCAAGTTCTAAAACGAAAAACCACGTGGGCAGGAGCCCAAACAGATACAATCAGAGTTCGCTAAATCAGTGCTGTAAAGTAAGTAAGCATCACAGCACCGCGTTTTGGCAATGGTGTTGCTATGACAAATGACATATGTTGTCTTGCATTATCGTAGTAACTGTATTTGGAATGAATGTTTCTATGTGTTTTCTTCTTCCTGGTGACCGTTTTAAGCTTCTTAAGGACGTTTTAAGCTAACATCAAATACGGAGTTTATATAAACATTCTTCATTCGATTATACCAGGTAGATTTCCTTAGGTGCGCAATTCTCTTTCATCAGAAACTGAATGATATATCTTTATTTTATTGTCAGATACACCCTACAAGTCACTTAATCTGAAACGGAAAAGCATTAGGTGTCCTAGTAAGGTAAGGGTTCCCTTATGACTTTATACATTAAATTTTATTGTTATTTTTTCAATAATGTATTATTTCTATAAGACAATCGTATATAACGGGTCACAATCGTTGACAAATACTCTATAGTAACTGTAAGAAATTTTAGAAGACCATAGGTTTTGTGGTAATGTGCGTTACTAGTGAAACTAACGATGTCAAAACATGTGTATATTTTTTTTTTACGTTTGCTCTCTTATATGCATTCTTATTTAGGTACCTCACCTAACCACTGACTTTTCAAGGTATTTGAACTAGGTAGACATAGTCACTATACTACGGCTAATATGTTGGTTTTCATTGTTTGTTTAATTTTTTGGTACTTATAACATGCTGCACAAGAAAAAAAAAACAATCTAATCTCTCTCAAACTAATTTTCTTTACTTTGTGTATTTGTAATCACAAATTTTAGCTTATTACTATTCCCTTAAACTATATGTTATTATGTACGTGAGGAATTAAAACAAGAATTTAGTGGAGAAATACAAAACAGAGA
This sequence comes from Lepisma saccharinum, assembly GCA_022664845.1. NCBI lineage: Eukaryota > Metazoa > Arthropoda > Insecta > Zygentoma > Lepismatidae > Lepisma > Lepisma saccharinum. The sequence goes on along the minus strand of JAGDQP010008338.1, from coordinate 3,188 downwards.
GATTTAGTATGCGCTCAAGATACTTTCAGATTTCCCTGAGAAAGATGAAATAGATGGAGACAGGCTCTTAACTTGCTTCAACCACTAACAAGGGGCAGTATTACATTAGAGCGTCGTAGTTAATCTTCTACCTATAACGTGGGAAAATATTACGTGGGAAAGTTTGTTAATAACAGAAGCTGTATAATGAACGTTAGGAAAGGCAAAAAGTGTTAATAACTAAAGGGAAAGTGTAAGGTTACATATACGTATGTTAACATGTCGCTTTATGTTAGTGTAAAAGACTATGCTGCAAGAATAAAACTAAATTATTAATTATATTGTAACTATTTTCTGTGAAATATTATTTTTATTTGAAACTAAAGCAATAACCATGCATTTGAAATAAATCAGCGCATTCTAGTATTCACTAAAATCTAAATATTACGTTCCTCTTGCCGCGTTATTTCCTGATAGGCTCATGATGAAATAAAATGTTTTCATTATTTACATATCTACTATGTTTAGAAAGACATAGTTGTCGCTTTATTAACAACTTCATTAGCTGATTATCTTTGCTGTTGAGTGTTACAGAATGTTTTAAATTATCTAGAATGTTCTGGTATTTATGAAAATCTTTATAGGTATTTTATTTTTTCCTTTACGTTGAACAATAATTAAGTATGGGTAGATTTTGAAACGATACAATGGGTGCAAGTAGCGTTGTGTACTGCCTGCGTTTCGTTCGGGGGTTCTTCAGTTCTACCATCGAATCCTTGGATCGAACCAAAACTAAGACACTGGCCTCTACCTTTTCTTTTCTTAACTACAGAGAATTGTTTTCTGCAATACTCCAGTTATTTGATGATCTTAAGATATGGCTCTATATCTAGCGCATAGAAAATAAATTAGTTAAATAACAGTGTTACGTGTACGACCTGAATACTGGAATGCGGTGATACCACATTTCGTCCAAGGAAATTTTGTCCACGCGACATTTCGTCCACAAATATTTCGTCCACAGACATTACGTCCAGAGACAATTCGTCCACAGGACATTTCGTCCAATCGACTTTTCGTCCAACGGATTTTTCGTCCACAAGACATTTCGTCCAATCGACTTTTGGTCCAACGGATTTTTCGTCCACAGGACATTTCGTCCAACGGATTTTTCGTCCACAAGACATTTCGTCCAATCGACTTTTGGTCCAACGGATTTTTCGTCCACAGGACATTTCGTCCAATCGACTTTTGGTCCAATCGACATTTGGTCCAAAAGACTTTTCGTCCAATACACAGCCTAAACATCTGGAGCTACTGAAACGAAATTTAGTAATGTGATACATTATCACTAGTAGGTTACGAAAATATTACCAAATGTCTCCAAAGACTCCACATTGAACCCAAAATAGCGGAGCTAAAAATCAACTTTCACACCGTTTGAGCTAGTTTTTAAATTCGGCACCGAGGTGTAGTGTCAAGAGTAGTTTAGGAAAATGTTACATTTTCAAAAAGTCGCGATCTTGGATAAAATATGGCCGAAAAACTAATTGTTGTATAGAATACACAGCCCAAACCGCTTGGTCTACTGAAGTGAAATTTGGTATGAAGGTACATCATCACTAGATAGTTAAAAATTATTACAAAATGTATCCAAAAACGCCATCTTAGATCCAAAATGGTGGGCCCGAAAACATTTTCCACACCGTTTCAGCTAGAAATACGAAATTTGGCATAAAGGTGTATCATCAAGAGTACATTAAGAAAAAAAGATACAAAATGTTAAAAAAGTAGCCATCTTTGATTCAAAATGGCCACCCCAATTATCATTTTCGACGCCGTCTGAGCTAGGAGTAGGTCACGACAATAAAAGAAAATGTTAAAAAGTCGCCATTTTTAATCTAAAATGACGACCCCAAAACCCATTTTTAAAACCACTGAGGCTAGAAAAACGAAATTCAGTATGAAGACGTACCATCACGGGTAGGTTAGAATAAATGAGGCAAATCTTCAATATGGGGACGAAGCCCCCCCCCCCGGGTTGTTGGGGGAAGGTTGTCACCATGAGGGAAAGGTGCCCAAAGAGAGTAGCTACGATAAAGGGGCGCAACCCCCAAAACACCCAAGTAGGGATGCAGCCCTCGCGAGGGACTAGTGGCTGCGCCCGCATTGAAGCAAAGAAGCAAAGCGAATCCACATAATATATAGTCCCATTGTCACTCACTGACACTGATCATATTTCTTAGGCCAAACTACTGAAACTAGAAGGAACAGATTTGGTATGAAGGTGTATGACCAAAAGTAGGTAAAGGAAAACTTCAGACATTTTGAAAAAGTCGCCATCTTGCATTCAAAATATCCGCAAAACCCATTATTGTATTAAATACACAACCTAAACGGCTGGAGCTATAGAAGCGAAATTTGGTATGACGTACAAAATCACTAGTAGGTTACGAAAATATTAAAAATGTCTTCAAAGACGCCATCTGGATTCCAAAATGGAGGACCGCACCGTTTGACCTAGAGATACGAAATTTCGTATGAAGGTGTATGACCAAGAGTAGTTTAGTAAAATATTGCAAAATCATGAAAAAGTCGCCATCTTGGATCCAAAATGGCCGCCAAACCTATTGTAGTACAAAATACATAGCCTAAACCTCTGCCCTAGAAACACCAAATTTAGTATGATAGTACATTATCGCTAGTAGGTTACGAACATATTAGAAAATATATCAAAAGACGAAATCTTGGATCCAAAATACTGGACCAAAAATTCATCTTTCATGCCGTTTGCGCCAGAAATATGAAATTTGGCACAAAGGTGTATTGTCACGAGCAGTTTAAGAAAATATTACAACTTTTGTTTTAAGAATCACCATCTTGGATCCAAAATGGGCGCCCCAAAACCCATTTTCTATACCGTTCGAGCCAGACAAACGAAATTTGCTATGAAGGTGTACCAACACTAGTAGGTCACAACAATATAAGAAAACTTGAAAAAAATCGTCATCTTTAATCCAAAATGGCTGCCCAAAAACCCATTTTTCAAACCGCTGAAACTAGAGAAACGAAATTTGGTATGAGGGTGTGCCATCATGAGTAGGTCACAATAAATGAGGATAAACCTACCCTGTGGAGGAGCAGCCCCAACCGAGAAAAGGCAGATCGGCGCCATGGGCGTGCATTCCCCCAGATACTCTGGTTACGAT
>JAGDQP010008337.1:0-63392 GCA_022664845.1 Lepisma saccharinum | reverse complement strand
TTTATGTTTCTTTAATTTAGTAAATTACAAGGCATAAATGAATCTTGTGCACATGAGATTTCATTAAAATACCAAATTATACTTTATCAGTTACTAACTGATTTTCCTGCCCGTTGGTGCGAGGTGAATAAAATATGTTCGCAACAGTCATCGGGACTCTCACCAATACTCACTTCCCCGTGGCGGACTACGCCCCTACTTTGGGAGTTTGGGTGGGCTGTGCCTCCTTTATTTTAACCAGACTTTCCGGGGACTGCGCCCCTATGGTGCAGATCTGCTACAGCTCTTACTACTACTACTACTACTACTACTACTACTACTACTAGTATTGAATTGAATTGACTTTTATTTATGGCCTTTCGGCATCTAAGACTCAGGCAGACTACTACTACTAATAATAATATAAATACTTCTACTAATACTACTGTCCAAACTACAATGCAAAAAACATTGAATATAAATATTTTTATTTACAACAATCCAAATTTAAATTTTAAACTATTTATTTATTTGTGATTTCATTGTTGTTACTATAGCCATTGTAATTGAATGGAAAAATAGATGGTCGCTTATCTCTGAAGATAATAATTTTAGAATAAAAAAATATAACAACATCCTAGTTCGGTCCATTGTCTAATCATTGTCGAAAAATCATTGCAATCTGTGAGGCTGTTTTGGCTTAGTGCTCACGCACACATACTAGCATTCAGTTATATATATATGGTGGCCAGAAACTCCCTTTACACGTGCACTTATTTGTAACTTGAATAACACTTAGTTATTTGTCCAAAGTATTCGTCTGAGCACCACCATTATCTCTGCACACTTTGACACGCCTCCATGTCATCCTACTCATCCGCTTTAGCAGCTGCAGTGTCACATGCTGGAAGATCAGTGTCCGCGTACGCTTCTTCCTGACGTATGATTTGATGATACGGCATTGTCTGGGTCGTAAGGTCCGGACTTCGAGGCGACCAAGGATAAGGGGCTGGTGAATTTGGGGACCGGCGAGGGAACAGTTCATTCAGGCATTCACGAACAGCAAGTGTGAAGTGGGCGGGAGCTCCATCGAGTTGGTAAACAACAGTGTCGATGATACCCAAATTCTGCAGCTGTAGAAGAAGCCAGTCATTCAACATCTCCAGATAAGTAACCTGGGTCACGGAACCCTTAAAGAAGTACGGACCAAAGATGTGTTCTTCAGTCATCCCCGCCCAAAGCATGACGTGCGGATCATTCCCAATTTCTTGGTAAAAATGTGGGTTTTCCTTTCCCATATGAAGATGTTCCTATCCAGCGAACTCCGATAAATTGCACATTCATAAAAAAAAAAGGAGTTCACTTCCGAGCAGTAACGGTGGGGAAGGCCTCCAACAAGATCCTGCATGCATCCTGCCGGCGGTTTAAGTCACCGTGCATTAGTTCATTGATGGTCATAGACCGGAATGCTTGCAGGCTCAAGTCCATTTTCATGTGGAGTTGCATTGTGCTCCTTTTGATTCCAAGTTCTGCAGCACGCTTTCTGGTCGACTTGCAGGGTGGCATCCAAAACACTTCCTAGGCGAGAAGCTTTCTTCTTCCACGTGATCAAAGGCTGACGACTTGGTGGCTCCTTACCGAACTGCTCCTTACCATCACCTGTGTCATATTTTCGTTGTTGTGCTTCCGTTCATGGACCCACACACTTGTTACTAAGCGCTCCTCCAAAGTGAAGTCGATGGTATCTGACATTGCTCTTCACCAAACACAGAAAGGCGAGACAATGAGCTTTTCAACGCACAGCTGGTTCTCCTTCGTGGGCAGTCACGTGGTAGTTACGCGGCAACACGTTGCAATTCACATGAGGAGCACTGTTGCCATATCAATGATCGAGATGGGAGATTCAAATCTTAAATATCTTATCATCTTACACTGTTACACGCATTTAGTTCAGGTGTAAAGGGACTTTCTGGCCACATTGTAGATTGGAATTCGGTTCTAATCGCATGAAAGAAGAAAATGGAGGGACTCAATTGTTTTATACACACAGGCTAATTCTCCCGATTACATGAGTTAACCAATACTGTAGACAACTTGGCTGATATGCGAAGTTCCAAGATGGCTAATCCTTGTATATCCATCTCTTTACTTTATGAATGTCGTCATTATTCATGTTTATTCTTTTTAGGCTTCAGTAGCATCCTTCTATAAATGAATTTAAGGCGTCCGTTAATCAGTCGCTGGACAACATTCAACTCAGGAACTACTAGGGTTACGAAAGTGGTTGAGATGTAGTTCGAAAAGTCTCGGCACGATGAGTTCTATGCTGCTTAGATCATCTCGATAGATTCGTCGACAACTTATAACTCAGCAACTATTAGAGCTACGAGGGTGGTTGAGGTGTAGTTCGAAAGGTTTAAGCGAAACATTTACCACGACATAGATCATTCAAAGTGGACGCTCGAAGCATGTTATACAAAATGAATAAAAATTCGCTCCCATGGAGACTAGTCATGTTATTCCCTGATAAATTCTGTGGCATAAACTCTCTTTCGAAAATTTTCCTACGATACGTAGTTTTCGAGTAATTAAGAAGAAGTATAGTTAATGTGACTGTCCTGTTAAATGTATAGGTTTAACGTTTGATAGACCAGAGGCGAAGCTCCCAGTAGTGTGACAGTAGATGAGGCCATAGACTACTGTCCTACAAAATCTCAGATGTGTGTCTCAGTTAATTACATATGAAGGAATCTGTAGACTGAAAAAGACTTATCTTACCATCCGATATAGAACTCAGGTCTGAAAATTGGTAGGCAGGAAGCCTAAAGTCTCCCTGTTACGTGTTTGAAGTCTCGCTGATATGCCATTAGTTGTTATACGCTTTACCTTGTTGTCAATCAACAAAATTTTCCCTTTACTTAACTGACACCAAAACATTCCGATATTAAAAATTCAGATCGTAACCAAATTTTGTGTATCGATAGAATATCCAAGAAAAATCCTGCATTTTTCCTAGATCCTGCCCTTCAGTAGGAAATGATAATTAATGAGAGATATCTGACGTGCGGAAAGTAGTAGAAGCATTACTATAAATGTTCCTTCCAGCATCTCTGGTGGAACAAAAGGTAGAGCGTTAGCTTATGGTAGGAGTGGTCTGGGGTTTAAGCGCTGCTCGCGACGTATTTTTCAATTTTTTACTTTTGTGTTGCATCTGTGGGAATGCTATATATTACAATATGCTTTGAATGTTATTGTTTTATAGCTTTTTTTATTTTTGTACCATTTATTTAAAATCTACTAATTTACCTAGAACAAATGTGTCCACATAAATAACAAAAACAATATGAAAATAAGAATAAATAAACGGTTACATTGCAATTACCGAATCAATCAATAGTGCTTACGAAATAAAAAACCCGCGTTCGGATCCCGGTGGTTAAGATTTTTTCTTTCAAAATATATTTTTATATGTTCATATTTAATAATAATTGCTTGAGAGGCTACTGAAAGCTAGGATGTATAGAAATAAACCAGGGCTGGATGCACACCGATGGAAGTGAGGCGTGAATGTAAGCTGGAAGTGAGCTGGGCGGAGTCAGCCGAGGGGACGCAGCCCCCGGTTAGCGGTGGGCATACGTAAAAGTGCTGTTAACATTCTATTCCACATGTAAATTTTCTATTTGGTAGAAGCGCCTTTACAAATAAAATTCATTTTATCTTATCGTCAATCCCTGTGCTCAAGTGATGACGACTTCCGCCATTTTTACTACCTTAGTCTTTGTGTCTAACGCTCTATGTCTTGCTCCATCAGTGCAACTTGAACGAATATTTACAGTAATGCTTCTACTTTCGGTACGTCAGATTTCGCTCATTAATTATCATTTCCTACTGAACGGCAGGTTCTAGAAAATATATTTTGAAGAAGTTTTTTTAGATACCTTACTAATCAATATACTAAGTTTGGTTACGGTCTGAATTTTTGGCATCTGGATGTTTGGGTGTGAGTTTCCGAAGAACATTTTGCAGAGAGTAATCATGTTTAGAATTAGCTCAGGAATAGCATAGTATTCTCAGTGGGTGCGAATTGCCACTGAACTTGTACTGAGATTGAGGGTATGGATATTTGAGATAATTTAACGAGAAAAGTTCAATTGAAGTCCAATTTTCATAAATTTCATATTTGAATAGTAAGGGGAAAAACAAGGAATGTGACAAAAATGCTTTTCCGAGAAAAACAGAGTGTAATGTTGAAAACCTCGTAAGACACAATGATTCGCCAATCTTTTTCCATGGACAGTTCTACGTTTCAGCACGAAAGGAATATTATGTTTAATAGTAGGACGTTTCATCAACAGAAAAAGCGCAGATCCCGAAAATGAACATTTCTTGTTTGTCCTCTTACTCTTCATTTTATATTTTCCGAAGGAAATTCAGTTTGATTCTGAGGGAAAAATTCCAAAATCCAATGTCAGGCAAACTAAAAGGGATGTATGATGAAATAGCATCCCATTTTCCTTCAAGTTAAGATCCGTGTACTCTAAACGTTATGAATATAATTCTAAATTCGAAAACATTTTTCATATGAATTATAAGATGATGGCTTACACTCTGAAATCCAAGATAGCTGCAACCCCAAAACGCCTATTTTGTTATTTCATGGTTCCATATGACGCTGAATTCGATTCAGGAATAGAAAAAAAAAGTTGATTTTTAAGCTCTAGAATAGTACCATATTGAAAGCGAAGACTGCGGCAGCCCTAAACGTATTTATTTAACAAAAATATTCACAGGCATTACTGAATACGATTAAATCTCAATTGCTAGGCGTTGATACATTTCTGAAGTTCAGGTTGATTGAATACAAGTTTTTGAAAACGCAAAAGTAGCCATCACTATCTCAACTTCATTTTATCTTCCTACTCTTGATTTATTCCTAAGTTCTTAAAGCTCATATTTTACACCAATGCATTACTCACCAGCAAAACTCTAGAATGTTGTCGAAATCTTTTTTTTCTATTAATTAGATTTCTTTACAAACGAGTGCATATCACGAATCAGAAATAGTTTTTGATAATAGAAATATTGCACATCGCGAAAGTAAATATTTAAATTTCTCACAAAAAACTATACATTGAAGTGCCAAATGAATTGACACGCCCACCCAGGTCCTCCTGTTGCCTTGACTGTGCGGTTCGCCTCGGCAGTTCGTTTGGTTTTTGTCAGGTGTTCAAACTATGTCTACTGAATGGCAAGTAACAAAGACAGTAGTGCATCTTAAGCGCAAATAGACTTGGGCTCCACATATTCTCAGAAATGTTGTAATGTCACACAGGCTGCTCCAGCGAAAGTAGGTAGACTCATCAGCAAATCAGGGGCCCGCGGCACCCTGTTGCAAAAAAGGGGGCTTACCCAAACTCAACGTGGCCAAATCTACCCTTGAGACAAGCGGATATTACGACACAGGAGAGGACACAAAACAAAATAAAAACCACTATTGGACCTGAAGGGAGGGAGGTACTACCCATCAGCACCCTGCTTCAGCCACATCGAAGACAGAACATACACTAGTCTAGTACACAAAGCATGCATGTAAGAAGTCCGAAAGAAGTGCCCAAATGCAGAAAGTTGGTAAAAACAAAGCTAAAACACGAAGGAAAGCATCCTCAAAAAAGGAGGGACGCAGGCTAGAATATCCTGCAGGAAAGTAGAACACAAAAGCTATTTTAGTGACCTAACGCCACTAGGCCCTAAAATAGTACAAGCTCAACACAGTCGCGCACTAGTTACTATTTAACACGAAAATTTGGATGTACACAACTAAAATTGCTAAAGCATTGGATCAAATATCAAACTTAATCTTCATCTGCAATTACTTTCTCACATATAAATAAATTAACACTTCGCGGATTGAAATGTTGAAAGGTAAAGAACGTTTTCAGTAATACCACAGTGATGGTAATCTATCTACATCATAATGAAACCCCTGACACAAGAAATATCTGGTAATTTGTTTATTTATTTTTACTTAAAATAACAATCGCAAGGCAAAATACTGATTGCTGAATTTTCTAAAAAAAAAAAAAAAAAAAAAAGTTGCCTAAGAGAATCTCTTGAACATCAAAATGAGAATTCAAGATGCTGTCAATTTCACATAACAAAAGGGTAAATTAATTATATGCAGAAAAGCTTTGTCCAAGAACAGAGAATATATTTCACATACTTATTTTTTAAAAAACAAATCAGTTACTTTTATATTCCAAAATGTGGTAGACTTTAGCCCAGTTAAGTTTAAATTTCCACAATTACTGAAGAATAACATTTCTTTCAACGAAAAGATTTTTATTTACAATGTAGCTACTGGGTAACAATTTAGTTTGATATTTTCAAAACGTTTGCTAAAACATTTCGAATGTAGTTTTTATTTTTAAACTTCATTCAGCGTAACCTTCAATACTGATAATACACACATGGTCTACTAGGGTTGGATTAGGTATTAATTTACAATACGAGTTTCCATGAGCGAACTGACTTACGGTTTGCATACGTAACGAAGAAGATTTAAACTGCAAAATACCAAAATAAAACAGGGAAAAAGAGATTTTATGCAATTTTTATATATATATCAGTTTTCGGAAGAGCAAACAGAATGGGAAAGAAAATAACGTGCATTCTGAAAGGTAGCAACAACTATAGTGCAAGGTAAATTATTCAACGTATTTGAGCCAAAATTTTAATGTGCTGAAATTTAGTTATATGAATGTAGGTGAAACAGACTTGGGTTTCTGGGAGAGAAAGAGAAATTTAAAGACATTAAACATACATACCTGAATTTAGATAACCGACCCCCGATGCCTATCAAATTAAGCAGACATTCTTAAGGTGCACATCACTTCACAGAAAAACCACACCAATTTCGTATCAACCACACTTAAATTATATTTTTATTTATGTCATAAAAACTAAGGAAAATCACTGAATTCCACATTTATCACAACAAATCACCTCACACACTGATGAACACCACACAAACAAACTGCCATAAGGATGCTTCGTCTCGTCCACTCCCGGTCAGGGCCAATATGGAGGGTGTAAGACGCCAAACTGCAGGATTCGATTTACAGCCTCTTTTATAAAAGATATAGAGAAACAGCTCCCAAAAGTTGTAGTTATTTACTAGTCCATACTGCTCTATATATTAATAAACTTTCCATATATTGGCTGCATTATAATATTGCTTTTATATAACTTTCGGAGGCATCGTAAATTGTGCGCAGCCTTTCCTACTCAACGACCATGTTTTAACTACTGACTGGTCTCAACCAATCAGAGAAGAGAATCAAATCAGACAACCCGGAGCGAAAGGGTGTGTGGCTTAATTTCTCCACCAAAATTTCAACGAAAAATAAACAATCAGATCTTTTTGTTTGTTTTTGAACATTTTCAACCAAAGAAAAATTGGTGAAGAAAATAATGAAATAAAATATGCGAAGAAATATTCGGTAATAAAATTAAGGAACAATAAAGATAAAATCCTGCCAAACAACAATGAAAGGGGTGTTCTGTATGGCTAATCTTCATTGTCATATGGACAAATAAAACTCTTTGAAGAAAGCTGAAGACGAAAAATATCGCCGACAAAGCACGAACAAAAAAGAAAAAGAAGGCACACAAAAAAGGTGAGAGGGTAAGATATGTTGCGACCAAGCGGAAATGGGTCGCTACAACGTCCTAATGGATTAAAGTCCACACAATTTACAAGTGCTCTTAAATTAATTATAATTACGCTTTCGTGTTGTGCATCTGCACCGAGAACTTTCTGTTTTCGTAGAAGAGGAAGATAAAGACTTTGCGGTGATTGCTGGAATTTTTCTTTATTTCTCGCACTGATATGAACAACTATATTATTTGAAAATTCCCCTACAAACTATCTTATTAGGTTAGTGCTGCAATCATACTTTTAATTAAACTATTTACATTTGAAACGATAGCAACTCAAATTAGTGCTCACTATTTAGACGTTTGGAAAATTTAATTGATATATCCCGTAATGTTTAAGATAAATGTCAGTATTTACCGTTATCGGTAGACAATCGTCGAGAAATACCGAGTAGTTTCTTTTACCTTATTGGAAGTTTTTAGTTTCGCTGTGATTTGCGCACACATGCAGAAATGTAAAAGGTATTTCTTACCTTAACAACAATCCTGGTCAAGTATTTGCTGCCGCCATGTTGATCTCTTACATCACAGAAATATAATAACCTTCTAATGTTTTACAGTTAATTTTTCCTTCATTTTTATTCCTATTTTACTACAACGCATGAACTACTCATTCTGGTTTTAAGAAAACTTGTAAAAAGACTCTCTTCCACTTCAGCCATCCAGAATTATGATAAGAAAAAAATTGCTGAAGTGGAATATAGAAATTACACTAGTTATATCTATAATGTAAACATACTTATCCTTACGTAAAATATAGTTTATTTCTAAATTATACCTTTTGCATTCTGCCAACTGGAAATTGTCAGAAATTTGGGTAATTAACTAGTTGTGAGAACAGTAGATTACTTTTTAATTTCATCTTCTATATCACTATCTCTAAAACTCAGGACTACTAAATTAATAATATAATCTAGAATCCTGTAGGCATTTTACACTGTTACCTTTCGAAAACTAAATTAAGTGTTAGACATTGATATTATAAATAAGATGAAAGTAACATTTATACATATAACGTTCTGATACGTATTGGGAATTGGAAGCGTAATGTGCATGACTAATTTTAATATGAGTTGGGTTTACATATTGGAAGTGTAACTGCTCTCGAGCACATGCATTCATAGGATCTGTTGCTAAACCTTACATGAGAATACAATGTTAAGCACATATTTACTGATTTTGAATTTAATACTCAACACTTACACTTTTCTGAGTGTCTATTCGTAATATAAAAAACACCATTCTATAAGCAATGCGAGGATACAAAAAAGAAACATACATTCGGAAACTACAAAAAATTATAACTCCGTTTTATATTAGAAAATCTTAAAAAATGTATTTTAGGGAGGGGAGAAGATTCGAACTGAGGACCTTTTGGTATAACATCTTGATAAGCATTCATTGATGCACCGTTTATTTGACAGTCTTCACATCGAAAGTTAAATGAGATTTTATAACTTTTTTCGCTCCATTTGGGGGAATATAATAGTTTGTCATGATTATACAGCGCATGCATTATATCTGTAATCTTTGTTTGCGTAATGTTTCATTTGAGTGAACATTTTTCTATTTTCAGTTTCAGATAGAACTAAAGATATGGACTGTTTCGGCGAGCGAAAACAATTTCCCTCTTTTTCCTCTAAATTTCCCTATGTTGTCAAATTTCTGACTTTTTGACTTAGAAATTGTTCGACAATTTTTTCTTTTTTTCTTTCTGTTTTCGTTATTTATTAATATTTTTGTGACAAAATTTCTGGTAATATTCATTTTTACATACTTTACAAGTATAACAATTAAGTGAACGTCAGAATCCAAGGAGAAAAATATTATTTGTCAAAAACTGAAAAATGTGAAAAAGTTTTGAGCATGAGTGTACTTCTTTCCCCAATTTGATTTCATTTTTGTATATATACGAAGAATATTCAAAGAGTTTGTACTAACACAGAAGAAAAGGCAGAGTCCGGTCAAACGTAACCAACATTGACATGTGCACACTTAATGCAGCGTTCCTGAAACAATTGTACCGTCTTCATATAGAAATGTTTTCTTTTACTAGAAAACAACCCCTTCCATAACACTTCATCTCACTAAAATTACGATCTTTCCAAGGTTGGGAAACAGGTAAATGTCCGAGGGCGTCAGATTTGGGGAATGTGGTGGATGGAGTAACATTTGGAAGCCAGAGGTCTGCGGGAGGGGTTCACATGAAGAAGCTCGCCAATTTATGTTTAATTTTCCACTTCAGTGCATAGTCGTCACTTCAATGAACAACAGCATCAACTGCTCCTATACTTCCGACACCACACACATATATTTGCGTAACACCAATCTCGCGAATAATTCTTTGGAGATAAGGTTCATGCCCATTTTCTCTTCCGTTTCCGTAATGAAGAATTGTCCCTGTATACATGAAAGTCGGGAGTTTCACAGTTTTTTGTTCAATAGACCTGTGCGTAGCGTTACACATAATATTTACTTTTTGGTGCGCCTGCACACGAGTTCGAGTGCATGGGGACTATTAAATGGGGTGTTTCGGAACCCACTGTACCCGGAACCGTAGGTCCCGCCTTTAGTAGCTCAGCTGTTCGTTTCGGTTGTTCGCAACAATTAATATTGATGATGTCCACCAATCATTTTGATATTTCCGCGTTGTCTTCATTCTTTTCTACGTTATTAAAACTTTTGCAATTGCTAATTAATGCCACCATAATTTGTGTTTTTTTTTAATGTGACCAACATTTTATGCTATTTTATTAATAAAACTCTTTTGTGGTTTATTTACTTTGTACTCGATGATAGTTTCGTAAGTCGTGCTGCTCACATCGTCAGGGGATTTAGTTTGATGTTACATTACAATTAAAATGATATAAACGTTATAATATTGTTATATAAATCTTAACAGTGTTACAATATACGTTTAATCTATATACCAGCACTCCTGACACAGGAGAAACCGTGAAGGTCCCGTTGATCCACGAATGCTCCACAGGCTGGACAACGGTGAGGTACACAGACGTCTGCTCCTAAACGTAAGGCAACAGCAACCCGGAAGCTTTCATTCGAAAGATGTAGACCAAGAGGAGGGGAAGATAAAGCTTGGAGTCAAGCTCGGACTCAGGTGAATACGCTTCTAGTAGCCTGGCTTGATATTCAAGACAAGTAGCGGATTGTAGTAACTGTGATTGTGTACGTTTGATGATAGGATCGTCCAAAGAAGACAGAGCTATTGACATCCAAAAGATTAGAATTTAATTCACTTAACGTAGACTATTTTGCTGAACAATCTTGAATAGAGGCGTCCGGGTCGAGGCAAAGGTCCAGAGGAAAGGATAGATTCAACGAATCAACGAGAACTATGGAGAGACGCTAAAAAGGACGGAATCGCCAAATCCGTGGCCCGACGAATGCCAAATCCACCTGACCGAACGGGCAGAGTAGCCTGTAACCAAGCCTTGCCACTCAAAGAACATTTAAGGATCGATTCGAAACCTGCCTGTAAAACACAATCGTAACTCTGTAACAATGACTCTTCCCGCCAAGAAGGAGAACAACGTAAAATGTACATTAATCGGGGGATGGAAAAAGAAGCACGAAGTAGATAGAATGCTGAAAGATAAGCGGGAAAAGAAAAAATTCAAGTTTAGAAATCTTCTCAATCAGTAGACTGCGTAGAGCCTCGGTAGAGATGGCGGAGCCAAGTAGATATGCTGAAGCAAAAGTCATAAATCGTATTCCAGGAGCCGAGTCCATGAATCTTGAATAAAGAGCATCGTTCTGGTCTTGCTGAACATTTAGAAAACTAACTTCGCACTTAAAAATTCATATGTAAGCCAATTTCTGAAGATGCATCCCGAATGTTAAGTAAGGTAGAAAGAACTAGGTCTGGATCGTCCGCTATAGTGCCATCATCTAAATACCATAAGCTCAGTTCGGTTGCTATTGAATTGACGTTAGATTGTAGTGTAATTGAAAAAAGAGCAGGACCGAGCTAATCACCCTGTTGGACTCCACGTTGAGATAAAATGATGTCATCACCCAGAAAGAGATCATTAGATTGAGAATAACACTGAAAAACATGATGATAAATAAACGGGAAATCTTTTTGAATCACCTTAAACATGGCATCGCGATTTAATTCGTTGAAGGTATTGCGAAAATCAAGCTTTACGACGGCTTTTGGACGAGGATGATATGAAAAGTAAATACGAGCGGCATGGACAGCAGCCTCGGCACCGTAAAGAACACACTCCTAATTAGTGAGGGAATAAAAAAAATATTAACGGAATCACGAATTCGAAAATATATAATTTTTGATGTCTATATGTTTGCAGACGACGCCACACATTACCGGTCGCAATGGGACGAATTTCTCCACACTTCTTTCTTAAGGCGATCAAGGTGGCGCCAAAGAAAATTGGACAAACATCTATAGGTACTTCTCCAGAAGAGATAATAGAAATAAAATCACATAAAGAAGTAATGAGTTGATCTTTTAAGTCAGCATCATTATACATGAAAATATCTTTAAGAATCGAAGGACGAAGACCATCCAATCCAGAAGGGAAAGAGTTGATATCTTTCAAGAGTTCGGAGGCAGACACTCGAGACATTATGGAAGCAGAAGGAGGAAGATCCGGCAAAATGAAAGAATTAGATGGAGGAGGATGTTTTTCCTTTAAATCTTTCAAAATATTGGCGTCTAGTGCAGCTATTATGTCGTCAGAGGTAAGTAAGGGAACAGCACCACGAATATCTCCATCAACAATCTTGTTTTCAACCATCTTGATGTTGAAAGAATCTGTAGATGAGCTCGTTTTCAGTCGTTTTGTTGAAGAGCAAGGAATGGCATCACAATGATTGTCGAGCCAACAGCGAACTCCTTGCTTAACCCAAGTAGTGAGATTAGTCACATGATCAGACTGTTGAGGTACGCGCAGAACAGCATAAGGAAAGAAGAAAATGTACATACAGGTATCTACATCGTTTGTTCTGACCACTTGACTAATCACTGCATGGAGAGCATCGCTCTGCAGAACGTGCATCTCTGGGAACTCGACGAAGAAGAGGAATAGAAGACTTTAATCTACAAGCAACTTCTTAGTTTCAGATAGCGAGGACTTGAGCACATTGGGATTGCTGTGGACTATACTGGAAGACGATGCCGGAAGGAGAACAGGAGCAGTAGAGAATGAGACAATCGTTCTGCTAGAATCCTGATGAGTTTTGCCAACATGAATAGAGAGTCTTGCACTTGCGAAACATTTGTCGCAATGAGGGCAAGAAGCCTCATTTGAACTCCTCGGCAACAAGGCATAAACACTAGAGGACAATACATTATCTGATGAAGCCACCGTTGTGGTTCCCAAAGATGCTGCAGAATCGATACTCATGCCCTCATTCATAACAGAGATAAAGGATGAATCATGTGGGAGAATACTAAGAAAGTTCGATGAAGCAGCAGACATCATTCAAGGAAATAAAGAACCATATAAGCGAATAAAAACCCATTACACATTCAAATATTTGAAATAAAGTTAGTTTTATATATAATTATCTAATAAAGTTAGTTTTATTTTACACTGTAGGTTCTGTAAAATCTATTGAGAATCACTAAATATATTTTACACACTACGCAAAAGTTATACATTTCATTATTATCCGATTAATGTAAATTTAGAATTCTTTGTTGACCTGTTCAAATTTTTGTGCCTCTCAAAAATACCTTCCACCTATCACTAAGCACAAATCAATTTTCTTTGTTCATTGTATTACCATCTAATTCAATTTCCACTGTTTCTGGAACTATTCTGTTTTCAGGATGTAGAATTCTCGTTTCTTCAAACAGTATTTTATGCCTCATCGTGTGCTCTGCAACAGTTGACTTTTCTGAATAAGCATATTTCAGTGCTCTTATATGTTTTCATCTTGCATTGCACTATATGACCAGTCTGCCCAATATAGCATGCTCCACATTCACACTTTGTGATACACTCCCGGCAGTTCAAGTGTGTCCTTCGGGGTTCTGAGGAACTGTTTTATTTTCGTATTTGGAGCAAACACACACACATTGTATATTGTACTTTTTAAATTCCCTATTTAGTTTATTATGAATGCCTTTCACAAATGGAAACTGCGCGTAACATTTATCTTGATCTTCCCCTTCCATTCTCATCTTCTATCTTTAAGCTGTTGATGTAGTGTCCTCCTCATATTTTTATGTTGTATCCATTTTTCTGTAATACTTGGCAAACATGTGATATTTCTTGTTTCTTTTCCCTTCATCTGGTATGCAATGCTCTATGTATTAATGTAGTCATAACTGCCTGTTTTTGTGCTGAATGATGATTGACGGATGAATGATGTACTTTGTATTTGATTCTGGTTTGACGGTAATTGATTAATGTCAAACCAAATCCCCTGACTATGTGAGCAGCACGGCTTACGAAACTATCATCGGGTTCAAAATAAACAAATCACAAGGAATATCCGAAAAAGAGTTTTATTAGTAAAATGTTAGACATACGTTGTGAAAATCTTAAAACACGTTTTAAACATTTTGTGTCTTTGGTAGAGAATAAAAATTGAACGTTCCGAGTTGCTGGGAAAATGTTCTGATAGTTTGAGTATTCGACCCATGCTCATGAGCATCAAAAGTATGATAACCACGTGCATACAAACCTCATTGTCCACGAGGCTATGCCAAACAAACTTCAATTCAGGTAGGTTTCTGTACCGCTTTCATGGTATCAGTCCATGTGTTCTCCGAATAAGAATATCATTAGTAAGAGGATGCAATGATGTTTTGATAATGATGGCTACTGTTGTGTTTTCAATAACTTGTATGCAGTGCTGCGGGAAAGATATCAGCGCTTAAGAAACTCTACTGAACCTTAGTCGGTGATGCCTGTGACTCTTTTTTCTTTTTAATGAATACTTTTAGAGTAAACTTCCTTTTATTTCTGAGTAGAATTTAACGCCATTTAAAGCCGTAAAGTTTGAAACTCCACAAAAATGAGTGTTTTGGGGCTGCAGCCATCTTGGATTTCATATTTCAAGCCATTATCTTTTCGGAAGTTAAATGTTTTTGAATTCATAATCTTATTTATAACGTTCCAGAATATACAAACTAGACGGAAAATATTTTTACCTCAAAATCAAACTGAATTCCATTAGGAAAATCCAGATATTAAACTTATTAAAATTGGACTTTTATTGAACTCGTAACTCAGGCATATCCATGCCCTACATTTCAATACAGGTTGAGTGAAAATTCGCGCCCATTGACAATATTATGTTGTTCGTTGGCAAATTCTCACACAAGATTAGTCTTTACAAAAATTTTCTAGAATGCTTAGTTTTCTAGGTAGTAATTACGAGGTAAATGGTTTGTTGGCAACAGTCAACCAGAAATGCTTTTCCGGATGTGTGACAGTGAGACCTACCTTCAATATTGGATGGTAAATAAAACTTACATTTTCCGTGTACTTATTGCTTCAAATGTAAATCGTAAACCAACTGAGATCCAGGTGTGAAATTTCGAATGCCAGTAGTCTCTCATCCACTGTCATGCTGCCGGGAGGTACGCCTCTGGTTTATCAGATATTAGGCCTGTACGCTTTACAGGCCTGCGACAATCTTTCCCCTTAATTATTCGAAAACTACTCATCTTAGGAAAAATTTGCAAAGAGTATTTGTAGCTCAGAATTTATCATGTAAAATGACAATCTCCGTTGTGGATTTAGCGCAATGGACTACGTACAAACATTGAATGAAGTTACGGAAAGGCCTAATGAATATGAACTTCCATTATGTTTGTGATTCGTAGATTTTGAAAAATCTTTCGATTCGGTCTCTTTAGCATCAGTACTTAACTCACTTCAACATCAAGGCTACTGCGAAACATTTACTCGAGTGCAACATCTGTTATTAGACTGCATCAAGAAAGTAAGAAAAAATAAAGTTTGAAAAGGGCAAGGAGATTCAATTTCTCCAATACGGTTTTCAGCTGTCGTGGAGAGAGTGTTCCAAAATTTAAACTAGGATGAAGTTGGAATAAAAATTAATGGCGAATATCTTCCTCACCTTCGATTCGCTGATGATATAGTCCTGTTTGCTTCAAGTGCAGAAGAACTACAAACCAGAATGGAAGAACTGTGTAATGAGAATTCGAAAATAGGCCTTAAAATTAATTTAAGTAAAACAAAAGTAATGTGCAGTCAACATACTGAAAAGAAAGAATTAAAGATGAACGAGGAGACAATAGGCATAGTTGATGAGTATGTTTATGTTGCTCAAAACATCGAATGCCAAGTTGACCGATGAAATAAATAGATGATGTAAAATGGCGTGGAGTTTGTTTGAAAGACTACACTTTTTCAAAAATAAACTACCAATGTGTCTGAAGCGTAAAGTTTATAATCAATGTGTCTTACCTGTGATGATGTACGGCTGTGAAACTTTGACATTGAATGCGCAAACAACTCAAAGATTAAGACCACAAAGACCAATGGAGAGATGCATGCTAGGAATAACCAAGAGAGACAGGAAGACAAAGGAATGGATTCGCGCACAAAGGTAGATGATGTAACCAAGACTGCGAAGAAGATGAAGTGGAGAGTGGTCACATATCTAGACGAACAAATGGAAGATGGACGACAAATGTACTACTTTGGAATTCCTAGAGAAAAGAAACGACCGAGACGACGTCCAAATGCAAGATGGGTAGATGAAATCAAGCGTTATTAGGAGCTACGTGGATAAGGATAGCATCAGTGAGATATCTGGAAAGAAAAGAAGGCCTTCATTCAGCAGTGGATAGAAAACGACTGAATATGATGATGATGATAATCTCCATGGGAGCGAATATTTTAGTCACCTTGTATAACATACTTGTATACTCCACCACTAATATATACGTTGTGGCGAAACAGAAAAGCAAATGATAAAAGTTAGAGAAAAGAAAATTATACTAATAAATACTTATATTCATAGAGAAAAATGATGAATAGACAAGAATTTGCTATTGGGGATCTCCGATATCAGTCAAGTTTGACTCAGCTTCCCTCGTATTGGGAACTTCATGTAATATAAGAAGAATCAGCTTGTTGAATGTAACATTTGGCTCCCTTGTCTTCCTGGAATTGGAACCAAGCCCCTGTAGCTGACAAGACGTAATTTGGAATTTAATTAAATCTTACGTGCAAAATGTTGATTTATGTCTTGTAATTTGTTAAATCTAAAAATCATAAAACGAAACAAGTGAGCGCTGGGATTCTATTAATAATTGCGAAGAAAGATTTCCTTTGTAGCATCTCAAGGTTCAGTGAGCCAACGATATTGAAGGATTTTTATTAAAAATGTATTTTTGAAATAAATTGATAACGCTGACAACTGGGTTGCAATACCGTACCCGGACTACCTCTAAGGTCTGTCCCAGAACGTAATTCCTACATATAAAAAATTGTATAAAAATGGAAGCGTGTAGTTATATAAGGAAAATAAGCACAAATTTTTATAAACGTGGTTGGCAACACTGGGAACTGGGCTGCTTAGGAGGAGGGACACAGTAATTTTCTATTATGTCGAATGATGTTTTGCCAAGTTTGGTGTGGATAGGTATAAATGAATGGGAGCAATTTTGAAATTAAATTTTAAGAAATCGTTTGGCAACACTGACTCACTGCACCAATCAAGCCTATGAACCTAAGACCTCACCAACGACATCTCAGCCATGTCTCACAACCTTGTGGTTCCCAAGGTACCTCACGTAAAGAAATAAAAAGCAACCTCATTGGAAGGTAAGATATGAGAACTGAACAACAACAACAGAAATAAATCATAAATATTCAGTGAATTAAAAGCCTAACTCATAGTGCCGGGATTCAAACCTCAGTCGTAAACACCAGTCTCGAGACGTTGTTGCGTGTTCTTACAGCTCTGCATCGTGTCTTTCGCTGGGACGTGAACACGAAACTGGTTACTTCAAAGTTTTTCAGGTTTTGTGTTTAACGAAGCATTGAGCGATTCAAAGAGAAAGAGACGTGCTTTCTGTTTAAGTATATAGTTTGGATTACAGATCTATATTGCACTTTGTGTCATATTTCCCATTCGTGTTAAAACGAATACGTCAATTTTAGAAGAAATAGTCTTACCATTTGAGTCTTTTCTGTGATTCGAAACTGTATGAGTAATATTCCCTATTTTAAATTCAGTACACCACAAGGTACAGGCTACTAAAGAAACTGAATAAATGGAAATGGAAATGAAAAGTCATCATAAATGAAAGTCAATTCACATGTAAAATTTTGTGAAGTTCGTAGGTAAATTTCTTGCTTAACTCCTGAATATATTATTGTGAGTGCGTTTACGCGAGTCGGTGGGGCTGGAGGTCTGAAGGGGTGAAATGAGGACAACCAATGAAACATGCGAACTTTGTGGACTTTCAAGCTTATCTACGGTCATGGATCATTTGACTATCTGCCCCCTGAAGACCACTGCCTGTCGCGGGTTTGTGCGCGGGCGCGAGTGCGGACAATATGCACCGTATAAAAAAAAACCTCCCCCAAAGCTACTGCTAACCTGCGCGGGTATGGACAGCAAGCCGAAACTCCGGAGCTTTGGATTGGAGAATGTACGATACTAAAATAAAGCAAACTAAGTAACGTAGACTAGTTAGTGCGCGCGCAGAGTGAAAGAGAAGAATTGAATTGTGAGGATTAATTAATAAATCGAACTGAATAAGTAAAGTTAAAACTTCGAACAATGTGAGAATTAATAAGAATGCTGTATGAGTGAACTTAAAAGAACAAAAACAATACAAAAATAAAAGGGAAATGGGAAAAAAAGAAAACTAAATAAACATTAAACTTAAATAAATTGACAAACTTATTTATCAGGAGAAGTGCCCATAGCAATAAGGCCATTTTTCTTCGGAGCTTCTCTTATAGCACTGGAAAAGAAATGTGGAGGCATTAGACCAATCGCTATAGGGAACACATGGAGAAGGCTTTCTTCTAAAATTAAATGCGGAAGAATTAAAAATCAGCTAATTCAGCACCTTTCTCCACACCAACTTGGAGTAGGTATTCAACATGGAGCAGAAGCTGCTGCACATACTGCACGCATATATTATTCATACCCTCACCAGAAGCCTAAAGCCTTCCTTAAGATTGACTTCAAAAATGCTTTCAATGAAATAGACAGGCAAGCAATGCTCACAGTTGTCAAGGATAATTTTCCTTCTATCTATTCATATGTGTTTCAAAGTTATGCTCAAGCCAGCTATTTATTTTATGGTAAGGATATCATATTATCTCAAAGAGGAGTACAGCAGGGGTACCCTTTAGGACCTAAATTATTTGCAATGACTCTTCAACCTATTGTCAATAATATCAACACCGACTTGAATATATGGTACTTAGACGACGGAACCATAGCTGGAGATCCGGATACTATATTAAATACATTAAAGGATATTCATAAGGAAGCAATTATAATTGGTCTTGACCTTAATTTTTCTAAATGTGAGATTGGCTTTTTAGAAACTACAATCGAACAAACATACTTCTCACAATGTTCAACGAAGTGGCTCCAGGCATTCAATTAATGTCTCCGTCAAATGCTTTTCTTCTAGGTGCTGCCCTCTCTACTGACGCAAGGTGATCCTTATTAATTGGGAAAATAGCCACACTTGAAACGTACTTTTCACGTCTTTCATCGATCTCTGCACACTCAGTATTTTATTTACTAAGATCTTCTTTTACCTTACCAAGGTTATTATATTTTCTGCGTTGTTCGCCTTCTTGGAGAGAAGATGATCTACTCGAACGTTACGATAGTACCATTAAATCTGGTTTAGAATCCATCCTAAATTGTTTCCTTCCTGACCACACATGGCTTCAGGCTTCTCTCCCTGTCAAGTTTGGAGGATTAGGCATTCGTCGCGCCTTAGATTTGGCTATTCCCGCCTTCTTGGCGTCATTCTATGGTTCCCGATGCCTGATAGAATCACTTCTCCAAAATGATATCAGTTCTCATGGGGATTCTGAGATTGAGACTTGCTCTTCAACTTGGTCATTATTAGTTGAATCATTCTTGCCCGAACTCGATACTAGATCAAAGCAATTTACATGGGATGAACCCATTATCAAATCACACCTCTCCTTTTTACTTCAGACTGCAGAAAACTTAGAAGACAAAGCCATAATAATTGCCGCGTCTTCCTTCGAAGCAGGTGCTTGGCTCAAAGCTCTACTTTCGCCCCCTCTTGGCCTTCACCTCAGTAATGAATGTTTCCGAATAGCAGTTGGAATTCGCCTGGGTGCAGATATTTGTGAAAGTCACAAATGTCAGGCATGTAAAAATGAAGTAAATAAAAAAGGATTACATGGCCTTTCTTGTCTCAAAAACGCAGGTAGACATCCTCGTCACTCGAATGTTAATGACATTATAATAAGAACACTAATCTCAGCTGGCGTTCCTGCAGTACGAGAACCTATTGGATGTAGCAGAACAGACGGTAAAAGACCAGATGGGATGGCTCTGTTACCCTGGAAGAGAGGCAAACTGTTAATTTGGGACTTCACTTGCTCAGACACGTTCGCTCCTTCCAACCTCCCTGTTTCCTCAATCCAGGCAGGAAATATCGCCAGTCAAAAAGAAGCGGAAAAAAGAAGAAAATATAATAATCTTCCACAGAAGTACCATTCCATACCCATTGCTATCGAATCCAGTGGTTCATGGGGAAAAGAAGGCCTCAACTTCATAAAAGAAATAGGTAAGCGTATCACAGAATCATCTGGTGATGAGAGCAAGCACTATTCTTATCCAAAGAATAAGCATGGCAATTCAAAGAGGTAATGTAGCTTCAATCCAGGGAGCCATACCCAAAGGCAAGGAATTAGATGAGATATTTCTACTGTAATTTTGATTTAGTTGACGGAATGTTTGTCACTATCCATAATTATAAGTAGGTAACCGTTAACATGAAGCCTATCGTTGTAGCAGATGAAATGTTTCCTGAAGGAGCTGGACCATACATGGAGATGGAAGTGGTAGGAGGTTCTGATGGCCTGTTTATGTATTTGGCGGCAAATGAGAAAGCAGTTCATACAGACTTTTTCAATGATTTCGAAGACGTAGTTGATGATGACGATCTGCAGTGATTGTGATGGTGGCCTTCCGAATCTTGTGACCACAAATCACAAAATTGGTATACGTGATATTGAAGTTATGTTATTTCCAAACTGTTTCATTAGAAATGAACAATAATACTAATTATATTTGAAAAAAAAAAATATATAAATTGCACCAAGCGCAGCTTATAAATAAGTAACTTGGGTACTTCCATTTCAATTCATCCAGGTAAACCCTAAATTGTCTAATTGACTATTTACCATAGATCACTTTGATACTTTTATTTTCTACAAGTATATGAAAAATAGAGACCAGTTTACTAAAATAAATTGACAAACTAAATAAGAAAAGTTAAATTAAACTCAATTAATAATGTAAATAGATTAAGAAGATGCTACATCTCAAGTGTCATGTTATTTTAAAGTTGAAAATAAAATATATATAAATCCTCCCAACTCGCGAAAAATGAAATGGCCCAGGTTAGTCCAACCGGGAACTGGGTCTAGAATTAAACCCCCAACCCTCCCATTACAAGCTAATTTTGAGCAAATAGGTCCTTCTGACTCCGTGCCTCGATGCCGAGGCGGGGAGACAGTAAATGGGGATGGCCTACCCCAATTCCGTGGAGAACACTTTCAGTTCGTTATGTCCATCAGGCATGCAAAACGGATTTGTGCAAAGTAATGTGAAGAGGTGGGGGTGGTATGAGGGTTCCTGAATAAAACAAAATGTAGCAGGTGAGTCATTGTTTTCAGGATGCTGACTCGATAGGTTTCGTCGAAGGTGCAGCCATGATAAGAAGTGTGTTCAGGTATGGGGAGGTGCGGAAGTTGTGATTTGCAGGAGTAGCGATGGTTGTTGATGCGGATTGTTAGAGGAGTTTGGGTTTCGCCAACGTAGAAGGCGGAACATTGTTACAGAGTAGGAGATACATGAGGTTGGAAAATATGCAACTGCCGGAGTGTCGGAAAGTACGTTTTTTGAGCGACAGGATGTTTAAAGGTCAGACTGAGATAAATATAGAACAGGTTCTGCAGTGGGGTCTATTGAACTTGCCAGGTTTGGGGAGAGGGATTGATCCAGTTCTGGTGAGAATCGTGTTGAGATTCGGAGTTCTGCGGTAGACTATTTTGAGGCAACACGGTAAAAGTGACGCAGTGCAATCTCAAGTACCTCATCCATAAACAACTGGACCGTGCCAGAAATCACTCTTAACTCAACCGACTTCCGCGCTCCCAATCTTCGCACTCAGTACCACCCCAGCCTTCAGGCCCCCCAAAAGCTCCTGAAATTGGCGCACGCCATACTCACTGCGTCACCTGAAACTGAAAGACTTTTACCGTCATGTCCCAAAATAGTCTACCGCAGACCTCCGAATCTCAACACGATTCTCACCAGAACTGGACCAGTCCTGCCCCCTCCCAACAAATATGACAAGTACAATAGACCCTGCTGCAAACCTGTCCTATTTTTGATCCCAGTCTTTCCTTCGTACATCCTGTCACTCACAAGACGTACTCTTTCCGAAACTCCGGTGGTTGCATATCTTCCAACCTCGTTTATGTCCTACTCTGTAACCTATGTTCTGCCTTCTACGTTGGCGAAACCTAACTTCTCTATACTCCTCCAAATCAGAACTTCCGCACCTTCCCACACACTTCTTATCACGGCTGCACCTTTGACGAAACCTTTCGAGTCATCATCCTGAAAACACTGACTCACCTGCTATAGTTAAAAAGTGATGGGAACAGACGTACATATCTATCTTCTCCACCAACCATGAAGCCGAACTGAACTGTATGTAACTACCTGCAGCCCAGGTTCGTCGTCGTCTTCTTCCATTCTCTTCTTCGTTCTCCCTCTAGTCGCACTTTCATCCTATTTTTCAATATTATCTCTGTATTCTTCCTTCGCCTTTATCTTTATTATTATTATTCCCCTCCTCTGATTACCCTCTTATTCCTTTAGGGAACCCCTTACCTACTCCATGTAATCTTCGCACTTTCTTTTTCGTTTGGTGTTTTCTCCGACCCATTTAGTTGTTTGCCTGTCTCCATAACCTGGCCACACTGCTACCCAGCATGTGTTGGCAAAATGCGCGTATCCTTAAACAAAAATCCCGTACCTGTCCAGTTTGTCTCCCACCATGTGAAAACGCTTTTGCGAAACTTAACAGCTTTTTTATTGTTTTTATAAAGTTCCTGTACTAACCCTATATATATATATATATATGTTAAGGAAGGGTACTTACAACTTATTGTTCCATAGGCGAACACACGCACTCAAACACTAATATATAAAGAGTACTTATTTGAGTATATTAGAGTACTAATATATAAAGTGAAATTTCATTATTAATACAGTAGACTTGCTGTAGAGGAAAGACGCGCACACGTGGACAGAACAAAATACTAGGACGACACGTAGCGGACGGCGCATCCATCCGCTAAGTGTCGCTACTATCGTTCTAGTCTTTGGTTCTATCCACTTGTGTACGTATCTCCTCCTGTACAGCAAGTCTTCGGTATTAATACCGAAATATCGCAAGTACTCTTTATAGTGTATATTAGTGTTTGAGTGCGTGTGTTCGCCTATGGAACAATAAGTTGTAAGTACCCTTCCTTCTTATCATAAATTTACCTTTAATTGCCTCCCGGTTTTCCTATGTGTTAGTGATATATACAACCTGTCCAGAAACTTCGGTGAATAACGCCATACTGCTCACGGTCGTGTGAAAACGCTTTTGCGAAACGTAACCGCTTTTTTTATTGTTTGTGAAGTTCCTGTACACCTGTCTTGGTATTCTAACATGTAAGTATTTTTTTTCTAGCTTCTTTGCCATCTTATTTATATAAATATAAGGTAAAATTATGTTAAGAAAAAAGGGATTACTTACAGCTTGTTGTTCTATATGTGAACAGACACACACTAACACTTATAAATACGGAAATCTAGAATATTTCACCTTCTTCATACTCGGAGAGTAACACAACCTGAGTAGAATAAAGACTAAGACGACAATAGAGCCACGTAGCGGACGACGCAACGAGAACAGTTGAATGTTATATAGAGCATTGATTTGCGGAGCGTCGAAAAATTGGCAAATGAACAGCTTTGCCAATTTTCGGGAAGGAAAAGTGTTGAAAATGCAGGACAGACGGGTGTTTCAAAGTTATTGGAGGCTAAGCCCATGATACATTTTCGCGTATAAACCATCAATATTGGTTCATTCCAACAGACGGCGTATTGAGGTGCTGGTCGTAGGGGCTAAAATGTGGATTATGGCAACCAAGTAAGATAGATCAAAATTGGTGTTGTGAGACTGTATGTAAGGAGACTCGGGCATCCGGTTTGGTGATAGTACAGAAGTGACGATGGTTATTAATACGAATGTGTAGAGCACCACCTTTCCCTCCACAAAAATTGCAGCACAGAACTTGCAGGTTACATAACCTTGAGGTGTGTGGCATGTACCCTTGGGATTGAGGGTGTACCGGCCATTAGCAGTACTGATAGTGATTGTGGGAGAAGTGATGAAAATGGAGCAGACCTGACATCTGGGTCTTTGGCATGCATGGGC
This sequence comes from Lepisma saccharinum, assembly GCA_022664845.1. Lineage (NCBI taxonomy): Eukaryota > Metazoa > Arthropoda > Insecta > Zygentoma > Lepismatidae > Lepisma > Lepisma saccharinum. The sequence goes on along the minus strand of JAGDQP010008337.1, from coordinate 38,983 downwards.
GCCGGTTTGGGGTGGTGGCAAGGAGGGATTCGTACGGACCAAGATGTTTCTAAGATTAGGTGGATGTTCAGAAACTAATCTAGGTTTGGTGGGGAATATTGATCTTATGTCTGGATCAGATTGGAAAATGTGGAAATTAGAATGTAGGATTTGTTTGACCTTGGTTAGTTTAGGATGGAACTGGGTGATTCGAGCCGGTGGGTTGGGATTAGTGTTGGAGGTTTGAGTGGGTTGATTGTGTGAGGATGCACGGGGAATCTGTTTGGTTACAAGGTTAGATGGGTAGCCTCGGTTGACGGAGGCGTTGGTTGTAAGTTTCAGCAGCAGAGGTGGTGGAATTCAGGCGTTGTTCTCTGAGGGCAACGGAGAAAGGAATTGCTTTCTTGGTGTGGTAAGGGTGGGAACTTGAGTAGTGTAAATACTGCATATGGTTGGTACGTTTTATGTGAACGGAAGTATTGAGGATGATGTTTTCTAAAGTGATGTCCACGTCAGGGAATGTGACAGTTTTGTTAGAGATGGACCAAGTGAACTGGACAACACGGAATTGGTTCAGCTGTTCTAGGAATGTGTTGAGACTGGTTTCACCATGAGTCCATGCCTTCAGGATATCATCCAAGAATCTTACCCAGAGTAGTGGGGTCAAAGGTGACATTGCAGGAAATCATGTTCGAGCTTGTTCATAAACAGATTGGCATAGGAAGGTGCCATTCTCGTACCCATGGCTGTGCCTCAGATCTTAAGATTGTGTTTGTCGTCAAAGGTGAAGTCGTTACAAGTGAGAACTAGGCTGACCAAGTTAAGAAGGAAAGCTGTGGTTGGGCTATGAGGTTTGGGTCTCTGGTTAAGGAAGAATTCCATAGCTGCTTGGACATAGGCATGAGGAATGTTGGTATATAAGTAACATCTATGGTGCAATCAGTATGTCAGAAGGAAGAGGCGGTAATTTCCGGATGAGTTCTAATAGGTGGTAGATGTCGCGTATGTAGGGAGGCAGCGCTTGAACATGTGGTTGAAAGGAGGAGTTAACAAGGGCGGAAATGCATTCGGTATGAGAGTTATAGCTGTTTACAATGGGCTGCCTGGGTTACCCGGTTTGTGGAGCTTCGGTAACAGGTAAAAGGTCGTGGGTTAGGTATTTTATGGACAATTCAGAAATGCCCTCACGAGGACCATTAGCGATAATGAAGTCAGAAATTTTCTGTTGGTGGGTGTAAGTTAGGTCAGTGGTGGTGGGTTTGTTGGTCCCGGGATCAGATAGTTGACCGTACGCCTCGTGGATGTAGTCAGCTTTGTCTAAGACTACTGTAGTGTACGTAGGGAGGACCATTATGTCGTGGTTCTCGCATAGCGCTGCAAGGGCTTTTAGTTGGTTAGTCATCTGATGTAAAAACTCACTATTGGTGTTGGCAGAGATAACTGAGGAAATGTAACCTTCGAGGGGATGGTTCCTAGGAAGTGGACGTCAGCGTTCAAGGTTAGTATGGACTTTATTGGAAGGTGGGTCTGGAATAGGTGAATTTTGGGCCCAAAACAGCGCCATCTTAGTCTGCAGGCAAAGAAAGATCTTTCAAGAACAGGAATTGGTTGTACGGCTTTGAGGAAGGGGGAAGTCAGTCCTTTAGTGAGGATGCCAGATTCAGTTTGAGTAAGGTTGTTGATGGATAGGTTTATGGCGGTGATAGCAGTGGAATTTTCCAGGCAGTCCGGTATTTCTGAGGATTGGGTCGTGAGTACAGATTGTTTATAATTACCGGGTTGATGGGTTGTGGGAGTAGGTAATGGTAATGGTAATGGTGGTTCTGGAAGTAAGGGAACTTGGTGCTTTTGTGGTGGAATAGGAAGAGGCAGGCAGATCCGGTTTGAAATGCACGACGACGAAGAAGGAATAATTTATTCAGGTGTTTCTAGGTTTATGAAACGGTATAGAGTCCTGGGACCAAATGGTGCAAATTTTAATATGCCACTCATCGTAACTTCTGTACTATCAAGAAACCGCTTGCCCCAGTCTCCTTACATACCGAGTCTCACAACACCAATTTTGATCTATCTTTCCTGGTTGCCATAATCCACATTTTACCGCCTACGACCAGCACCTTAACACACCGTCTGTGGGAAGGCGCCTATATGCATGGTTTAAACGCGAAAATGTATCCCGGGCTTAAGCTTCAATAACTAAAACACCCGTCTGCCCTGCATTTTCAACACTTTTCCTTCCACAATTCCTTCTCGAACAGTTGGCAACGCTCTACATTTGCCAATTTTTCCATGCTTCGCAAATCCATGCGATTTATAACAATCACCTGTTTTCGATGTGTCGTCCGCTGCGTATCGGCACTGTCATTTTAGTTTTTATTTTACTCACGTGTGTGTGTGTGTGTCTTTTCATCCAAAACAACAAGCTGTAAGTAATCCCTTTTTCTTATCATAATTTTACCTTAAATTGCTCTCTCGGCTTTCTTTCGTGTTTTTTCTTACTTATTTTATGTCTCTGTATTGTTATTATTTTCTTCCTGAGTTATTGTTTTTTTTCCCTTAAGTTATGTTTTGGTTTTCACTTTAAGTTAATTGACTTCTTTGTTCGTCTCGTTTCAGCTATACTTTAGTTTTTGCACTCCCTGTTTCGGCTTCACTTTCTGCATTCCTACCGGTATCATGTCCTCCAATCCTCTTCTGTTCTGGATTACACGTTTCCGCAGCAGCACACATAAGTTTTCACGCATTCTCTCACATATTGAATTCCTGCAATCCTGCCTTCACCTAGGACTTGTACACCTAAAGGCTTAACTCCCAAAATCCCCCTCTCCGGTTTCTCCCCATCCGATCGACACAAGCTTTTTTCCTTCTGCAGGTACTCCTCTGTTAATCTAACCACCCTACCACTCTCTTTACACTTTCACCAAGCCTTAGAACTCTCCGTAGAACTTCAGTCGCTCAACAAGATCCTGCTCTCCTTACCATCTCCCCCATCTCGAACATATACGAAACCCTAACTGATGCTTCCTGTCTCTTGCTTAACCTGAGATCCAAACACCTTTCCAAATTTTATCGACTCTGTCTTTCTGCCCTCTCTCAAGGCTCCTCTTTTCGTTTGCCTCTCCCTCCATCCTCTACTCGGTCTGACCCCCCGCCGTTAATTAGCCATCCATATCCGACCTATCTTAGCAATTGCCGGAGCAACCTAACCTCTACCCTCAGAGATTCAAAAGTAGTCACGTAAGTGAACCCGCCACCTTGAACAAACCAAAATATCCTAAACGGCCGCACCCAGTTCTCAACCTTTCTTCCCGCATACTTTTAGATACCGAACACAAAGTCCTTTCGTACAGCCTTGCCTTCTGTCCTTCACGCAATATTGAACAAGCCAACGTATGACTCCCTCACTTTCTGCCGTCTCAGGCCACAACCTCTGACACCGAAACTCATTCCAGCCTCCACAAATTACTTACTTACTTACTTCCTCTGCCCTCTCCAAACAGATTGCTAACCCTGGCTTCACTGACACGTTCCTATCACATCACAACTTCACCACTGAAGAACGAAGAGCTATCTACGATCTTCGTTCTGATCCGACTATCATTATCCGCCCAGCTAACAAGGAAACCACCACGGTAGTCATGAATTACTCTGACTACCAATCCGGAGTCCTCAAACAACTTTGCGATCCAACCTTTTATCGTCCCCTCAAGGAAGATCCCACTCTATCCTTCCTTGACAGGATCCGCACCTACCTCCATGAGAGGCTGTCGCGTTCCACTGTCCGTACATCTGCCCTGACAATCCCAGAACCCCTAAATTTTACCTACTTCCCAAAATCCATAAACCTTTTAATCCCGGCCGACCCATCGTTTCCAGTATTGGCTCTCCCACTGAAAGAATCTCCGCCTTCCTTGACCATCATCTCCAAACGTTTGTCCAAACTCTCCCTTCCTAAATCAAGGACACCAACCACTTCCTCTTCACAGTACATTTTATCTCTGATCCTCTCCCACCTGACACCATCTTAGTTACAGTTGACGTGACGTCACTGTATACCAACATTCCCCACACTCATGGTCTCTCTGCCCTTGAACACTTCTTCGACACACGCCACAGTCCTTGTAAACCCAGTACATAATTTCTGCTTCAGCTAGCCCAGTTAGTCCTCACCATGAATAACTTCACCTTTGAGAACCAGAATTTCCTGCAAATCAAAGGCACAGCCATGGGCACTCGCATGTCTCCTTCCGACGCCAACCTTTTCATGGGATGCCTGGGAACCCAATACCTCACACCTCTCAGACCTTTCACCTGGCTTCACTATATCGACGATATTTTCTTGATCTTGACACACGGACAAGTCTCTGGAATCATTTCTACAAAACCTCAACTGCACCTTCCCCGTCAAGTTCACCTTGTCCTTCTCGAGGGAACACATAACTTTCCTTGATGTGGATGTCTGGCTCAAGAACAATCGACTTGGGACAGGCGTTCACATCAAACCTACCAACAATATGCAGTAGTTCCATTTCAATAGCTTCCATCCATACTATACCAAACGCTCTCTTCCATACGCTCTTGCTGTCCGGGGCTTCCGCATCTGTTCCTCTGATGACCTGCTCCAAATCTATTTCAGGATCCTCCTTTCCTCAGCTATCATTGGCTGTGGATTTCCCGAACACCTCATTCGTAAACAACTAGACCCGCCTCTCCGCGTAGCTCCCTCCGCTCCAAATCTTCTCACCTAATACAACCCCAACCTTTAGGCCCTTCAAAAGCTCCTGGGACTGGCACACCTCATAGTCACTGCGTCACCTGAAACTGAAAGAGTTATCCCGTCGTGCCCCAAAATTGTCTACCGCAGACCACCGAATCTCAACACGATTCTCACCAGAATTGGACCAAATCTGCACCCTCCCCACAAACCTAGCAAATGAAATAGAACCCGCTGCAAAACCTGTCCTATTTTTAATCTCAGTCTTTCCTTCGTACATCCTGTCAAGCTAGAATTCAAGCATTGTCCTCTGAGTGCAACAGAGAAAGGAATCGCTTTCTTGGTGTGGTAAGGGTGGGAACTTGAATAGTGTAAATAGTACATGTGGTTGGTAGGTTTTATGTGAACGGAAGTATTGAGGGTGTTGTTTTCTAAAGTGATGTCCACGTCAAGGAATGTGTCTGTTTTGTTAGAGATGGACCAAGTGAACTGGACAACACGGAATTGGTTCAGCTGTTCTAGGAATGTGTAGAGACTGGTTTCACGAAGACTTCATAACATCAGGATATCATCCAAGAACCTTATCCAAAGTAGTGGGTTCAAGGGCTGAGTTTGTAGAAAATCATGTTCAAGCTTGCCCATAAACAGATTACCATAAGATGGTGCCATTCTCGTACCTCGGACCTGAAGCTAGTGTTTGTCGACAAAGGTGTAGTTGTTACATGTGAGAACTAGGTTTACCAGGTTAGAAAGAAAGGCTGTGGTAGGTGTATGAGTTTTGGGTCTCTGGTTTAGGTAGAATTCCAAAGCTGCTAAGCCATGGGCATGAGGAATGTTGGTAAAGAAAGAAGGAAGTAACATCTATGGTAGGAAAACCATTAGCGGTAATGAAATCGGAAATTTTCTGTTTATAGGTGTAGGTTAGGTCTTTGGCGGTGGGTTTGTAGGTGATGGGATCAGATAGCCGACGGTACGCTTCCTAGAAGTAGTCAGCTTTGTCTAAGTCTACTGTAGTGGACCCCTTGTCCGCTGGGAGGACCATTGTGTCGTGGTTCTCGCATAACGCTACAAGGGCTTTGCGTTGTTTATGGGTTACGTTGGTTGATGGTCGTCTGATGTAGGAACTCATTATTTGTGCTGGCAGAGATAACTGAGGAGATGTAACGTTCGAGGGAATGGTTGCTAGGAAGTGGAGGTAGGTCCATGTTTGAAGGAGGACGGAAACGTTCAAGGCTAGTGTGGAGTTTATTGGAAGGTGCGTCTGGAATAGGTGGTGCAGCCGTGATAAGAAGTGTGTTCGGGTATGGCGAGGTGCGAAGTTGAGATTTGGAGGAGTGGCGATGATTGTTGATGCGGAATGTTAGAGGAGTTTGAGTTTCGGCAAAGTAGAAAGCGGAACAAGGTTACAGAGTAGAAGATACACGAGGTTGGAAGATATGCAACTAGCGGAGTGTCTGAATGAGTACGTCTTGTGAGTGAGAGGATGTACGAAGGAATGACTGGGGTCAAAAATAGAACAGGTTTTGCAGCGGGGTTTATTGCACTTGCTAGTTTTGTGGGGAGGAAGCGGAATAGGTCCAGTTCTGGTGAGAATCGTGTTGAGATTCTGAGGTCTGCGATAGACTATTTTGGGACACGACGGAAAAAAAATTCAGTTTCAGGTGACGCAGTGAGTATGTGGTGTGCCAGTTTGAGAAGTTTTTGGAGGGCCTGAATACTGGGGTGGTTCTGGGTGAAAAGATTGGGAGCGGAGGGAGCTTCGCGTGGACGTCGGTTGGAGTTAGGGTGATTACGGGCAGGGTCCAATTGTTTATGGATTAGGTGTTTGGGATAGTGAGAGCTGAGGAGAGGGTACTGAAATAGTTACGGAGCAGGTCATCAGAGGAACTGATGCGGGAGCCCCGGAGAGCAAGAACGTACGGAAGAGAGCGTTTGGTATGGTATGGATGGGAGCTATTGAAATTGAGATACTGGATACTGTTGGTAGGTTTGATGTGAACGTCTGTCTCAAGTCGATTGTTCAAGAGCCAGACAACTACATCAAGGAAAGTTACGTGTTCCCTGGAGAAGGACCAGGTGAACTTGACGAGGAAGGTGCAGTTGAGGTTTTGCTGAAATGTTTCCAGAGACTCTTGTCCGTGGGACCAGATCAAGAAAATATCGTCGATATAACGAAGCCAGGTGAAAGGTTTGAGATGTATGGAGTTGAGGTATTGGGTCTCCTTGGGTGCTTGAATTAATTCTCGCTGTTGCCAAATAGAGAGCAACAGTGGTGCAATATCAATCGGGCCATAAGTGACTATTGCAGTTGTGCATGGTAGTAAGGTTGTAAGAAGCAGTGTGGAATACGCGGTCGAAGTTTTATCCCATTCAAGATGTCAGGTTTCGTACCAAAAAATAAAACATTTGCGGTAAGATTCCTGTTCTGCTTTAAGCTCAGAAAATATGCTGCAGAAAGTCATCATTTGCTAGTGGAGGCCTGCGGAAAGCATGCTTAATCGGAAACAACTTGCTGAGATTGGTTTAGACCCTTCAAAGAAAACGATTTTGACGTGGAGGACAAAGAGCGCCTTGGTCAGCTGAAAAAGTTTGAAGACTGGGAATTGGAGGCATTACTGGAAGAGGAATTATACCAAAGGCTCAAATAGTTGTCGGAAACACTACATGTCGATGAGTCAATTGTTATCAAGCGTTTAAAAGCATTGGCAATGATCCAGAAAGGCGGAAACTGGTTCCACGATGAATCGCGGAAGGGAGACACTGCGAAACGTTCAACCATTTGTGAAGTGCTGCTGCAAGACAGAAACGGAGGTCTGTTTTGCATCGAATAGTGACTAGCAATGAAAAATTGATTCGTTACGACAAACCTAAGGATAGGAAGTCATGGGTGCGTAGATATTCTCCGAAAGGACGAACCATTAACCTGAAGGCCAAAACCGGATATTCTTGGAAAGACGTTGATGATGTGCATTTTTAGCTGTTGCAACCAGGTGAAGCAATCAATGTTAACGATATCGACGACAATTACTCTATTAGAAACGTTCACCCACGGACAAACGCCCTCAATACGCCACAAGAAATAACAGCGTTATTCTGCTCCATGACAACGGTAGACCGCATGTATCCACCGTCAGGTTTCCCGGACATTGCTCCGTCAGATTACCATTTGTTTCTGCCGCTACAACATGGCCTTTCTGAGCAGCACTTCTGTTCTTTCGTAGATACCAAAAATGCATGATCGCCTCGAAAGACCCTGCAATTTTTTACGGCCGAATCTATTTGTTACTCTAAGATGAGAACAGGTTGTAGCTTCCAACAGGCACTATTTTGACTAGAATACCATTTACCGTTCTGTGGCAATAAAGGTGAGTTTATGTGGCAAAAACAGCGAGAATTAATTCAAGCACTCAATATATATATATATATATATATATATATATATATATATATACCCAGACACGTCAACCTAGAGATGTTCGAATACAGGAGAGTTGTCTATCTGGAAGGAAGGGAATACGGCAGTTTCTCACGTAATTTGCGTGAGAATTGACATATATTTAGGTGAATGTCTTCATCGTAGGATTTGAGTGTGATCCTGGACCAGATATTAGCATTTCAAGAATATGAGAACGTAGAGCTTAAAGGTATTCCGTTGAAAACATTAAAATCAGAATTTCATTTTCTCTCCAAACAAGAAGTGCATATCCTTGAAAATACAATTGAACTGAAGTAATAGTATTATTATATTTTTCGAAATTTGAATGGTGGTAAAGGGGATTGCTAGTTTATTTACGATTTTAAACTAATATCTGTAGCAGCAGTAGCATCACCACCACCGCCACAATAATAATAATATACTATATACAGTATATATATATATACTATTTTGCCGATAAATTCCCACTACTAAGTTCCAAATTGAATAAATTAAATATGACAATCATGTGAAGAAATTGAATTTATTTATGGCCTTTTGACATCTTTGGCTCCGGCTAATCATATGAGAAAAAAATGATTAATATTATGCCTATTAAGAATTTAAAACTCTATGTTCAGTTTTATATGTAGCTTAATTTCTACTGTTAACTTCTGATACTTATTGGGAATACGAAACCTAATATGCATGATCAATTTCAAATCTTCGTTGGATTTTGAATTAGAAGTGAAACTGCTTTCCATCACATTAATTCATAGAACCTGATGCTAAAGCTGACATGAAAATATAATTTTGCGCACATATTTACTGCTTCTTCGAATTTAACACACAACACTTAAGCTCTTCCGAGTGTCTACTCGTAACTTAAAAACGCCATTCTATCAGAAGTAAAAAATACGAAAAAAATATTCGCCGACTACAAAAACTAATCACGCTGTTTTACATTGGAAATTAAAATAATAATAATAATAATCAGGGTTTGGTGAAGACTCGAACTTAATGACCCTTTATTCCACAAGTTTCAAGCGTAACCACTACACTACCGAGGACGATGTGATTCAACTCTTTGATAAGCCTTTATTGATGCATCGTTGAATGAAAGTCTTCACTTCGAAAGTTAAAAGAGATTTTATCTTCCTTTCGGAGAATATAATTGTTTCTGTCACATGATTATGCTACGCATGCATTTTGTCTGTAACTTCTGTTTGTGTAATGTTTTATATGAATGTATGTGTGTCTATTCTCAGTTTCAGATAGTACTAAGATGTGGACTGTTCCGGCGAACGAAAAGAATATCAACTTATTTTCCTCTGAATTTCCCTATATTGCCAAGTTCCTGACTTTTGTACTTCATATTTGTTTTTTTTTCTCTCAAGTTTTTTATTTATCGTATTTTTGTGACAAATTTTCAGGGTTTATTCATTGTTAGAGCTTCTTATGTAGAGCAATCAAACGAATGTCTGTATTCGTGGCGAAATAAGAGTATTTTTCAAAAACTTCGAAATACAGACATGTTAATTTTTTTTAGCATGAATGTACCTTTTTATGGTACAGCAAATAATATGGATACAGGATCTACAGAAGATATTGTTCCCGTGCTCCTACGACTAAATTCATACCTGACATTTTCAGTTGGTGTTAGTGGAGAGAATCTTCAGTAACATTTCCAGTCTACGTGCATTTGGTTCTTTATAGTGCACTGTTTAGTACTATTTTTGTGATTCCTATAGACATAAGAGTGTTCCCTTAAGATGCTTTCATTACTAGATTATGCTACAGTTATCAAAAGTTGGATCATAAGTATGTTTTCCGTTTTTGGTCTTTATTTCCTTTGAATTTTGTATGCAGATAATTAACTTTCTTTTTATATGCTGAAAATATTAAAGATCTACTGAAGTAATAGCAATGGCAACGTTTTCATGAAACACTGCTTTGTTCTTACAGGAAAATATATTAGGTTTGTTTTTGTTATAAAAATTACCAAATTTGGTGGTCAGATTAAATACTCATGATTACCAGTGAAACTGCAGAGTTTTCAAACACCTCTAGGATAATGTCAAAAGTGTAACACACAAGCTTTGTTTGCACGTGGTTCGGTTGCAAATTCGGTGGTGCTTATTGAACGTACTGGATTTGGAATGCATTGTAATCATGGATTCCACCAGGATTTTCAGTTAGGGTTCAGAGTCAAAATTGGGAGGGTGTAAGTAGTTTTTCAATGTTTCTATCAACTTTTGACGGCAAAAAAGTTAAAGTTAGGGGTTGGTCTCGAGGATTTGGGGCTGACACCCTCCACAGGGACCGAGGTCTGCCGGAATCACTGATTGTAAAAAAACCAGTAGATACCGTACGATATCTTCTATTGCAGAATACTATTGCAAATTGAACATAAAAAGAAACTGAATGAATGATAATTTTTCTGCTTAATTTCTGTCAGAACGAGGCAAGATTATAATCCAAACTGTATCAAAATGAAAAGTTACAAATGTTCAAAGCAAAATTAGCATGTTCCTTATAGGCATAGATAACCTTACATGTTCCACTTTTCAAACATGAAAAAAGTTAATAGTATGTTGATAAATTATATGATGGAAACGAATTTTGTGCGAAACTAATTTAAAAAGATTAATTCTCTTGAAATAGCCAAAATTTGTGTCATTTTCTACTCATATCGTAAATTTTATCTGTTGCCACTCTATATTCCACCTATTGCGAATATAACTTTCTAATAATTACAACACTAATGAACTATTGTTTATGAAAATTCGCACAGATGTAAGAAACACGGCAGAGCTGAAATGGGTCACCAGCTCTCAGAGGATGCTGGTCAAGTTTTGGACTGTGTCATGGAGTTTCAGATTCGAACCCATTCTGACCCGGTGATTCGATTTAGATCTGATAACCCGGAGGTTGAAGGAGAGAGATTAATTATTCCATGGCGTTTGAACTGTGTTTCTTTCAGGGGTTACCAGGACCTAAGATGTTACCCCGAGAGCACGAAAAATACGACGCCGAAATTCCCAGTTAAACAGATTTTCCAGACCGGATCAATCGGGTTACCGGGTCACTTATGTTTGGGCCCTATCACCGGGTCATCGAAAGTGGCGCGGAATTAGCTGTGAAACACGCATGAAAAGAAAGAATGTGTGTAAAGGAAAAGAAAAAATAAAGATGAACAGAGTAGATATACTGTAAGATTGTTACAAAATCTCAATGTAGAAAGTCCATGAGGTGGGGTGTCTCGTTGTAGAAAGTCCGGAGCCACGTAGGTGAGTTGATTGAGGTGACCTAAGGGTGATGTTTGTACAAGATTGTGGGTTCGTTGTAGAAAGTCAAGTGCCGCGTGACTAGTCGGGCATAGCAGGTGTCCGGAGATTATTGACCTTTGAGTTGGGCGTAAAAGAAGATGACGTCCTTTGGGAATTGTCATCAGGTGACTGGGTCATTGACCTGTGTTGTTGGCAGAAACTGCGTGTGACATGGTGAATGGTGATGTGGATGACTTTACGTAAGAAGATGGTGGCGATGATAACAGCGTTCGTGGCTCAGTTGATGTGTGAGTTGATTGACCTTTGGTTGTAGTGTGGAAGTGGTAAATGAACTATTGCTAAAATAAGATGGTGAGTGATGATGTAATCTAGTGTGTAATATCGTTAGAAAATTGCTAGTTGCATAACTTGCAGAACACAGTGATGAGTTGATGCCGGTGGTGAGCCGTCCTGATTATTTGAATTGGGTGGAAAAATCAATACTTATTTGTGAGCATGTAGAGCGTGCTGCAGTAATCAGTGGAAGAGAATATGATGGTTAAATGAAAATAGCCAGAATTAAAGTAAAATACCATTGAAGGAGGATTTACTTACCCACTCACATACTTACGTATCATTATACCCACTCATTACCTATGCACTTACTTACCTACCCACTTACTTACCCACCTACTACATGAAAGTTCAGAGTAAAAAAATGAAAGTGGATTTACTTCCTTATAAATTGTGATAAGCAAAAAATGATCCTGATTATTTTAATTGGCTAGAAAAACCATTTTTGAACACGTAGAGCATCCTGGAGAAAGATTTTTTGACAAATCCTTAACTTCGGTTATATCATAGTAACTATAATAAAATACATTGTGTTATTATTATTTATTTATTTATTTACGTCTTGTTTAACATGGTGAAGTTAAGACCTTTACGGCCTTTTCTAGCACTCAACCATGAATACAGAGTAATTAAGTTTTGGTAAACGCTACTAAGATGGAAGAGATTTATAATACAACAAAGTTCATAAATATTAACAAAGTAAAACAAAAAATAAAAGAGAGGAAACAAAACAAAACTTTTCTACATTACATATTTTAAATAATCTTAAGTTCACTAACAACATATACACGAAAAATATAGGTATAAATGCAATGCAATGAGTACCATGAGAATATAAGCTAACATTATCGACTTACAATTAAATTTACATTGAGAGTTAAAGGGATACTAGTATTTATTGGATAGAATTTGACGATTCGAGAGAATACTATTCAAACATATCTTAGTTGTGTTGCTCTAAGAGGTAGTGTACTGGTAAAGCATAGATTTAAAACTTGTTAATGAAGTTGAGTCTCTAATGGAAATTGGCAGTCTGTTTCACTTGCGGGATACAGAAGCTGTATAGGACTTCGAATAAAAGGATGAGTTATGATAAGGAATAGAAAGTAATAGGTTTGCGCGAGACCTAGTATTACGGTTGTGATGATCGCTTAGAAACTTAAAACGTTGCAAAAGATAGGAAGGTTACCGATCGCGTAGAATTTTAAATAGAAGCACTAAAAAATGCCACTCCAGTCGTTGTGAGACTTTTAACCATTGCAGCCTATTGAAATAAGATGTTAGATCATAATGTTTAAGATTAAATATAAAACGCACTGAAGCATTTTGAATGCGCTGTAGCCGGTACGTGTGTACATCATCAGGTTGGCAAGCACTACGTTGCAATAATCCACATGAGGCATTACTAAGGCCTGAACAAGCATTTTCTTAAGGGAGATAGATGGGAAGAAAATTTTTAAGTCTACTTAAAGAATGTAAAGTTGCAAAGGCCTTTTTAGAGTTAGTACTAACATATTCCGTCCAAGTTAGGAATTCATTACAAATAAGATCTAATTTTTTTACGGTGTGCGAGAAAGGAATTATCATTCCATCTACAAGTACGTTGGGAAAGGAAGAAGAGCTAAGAGATGAAAGAATTGCTTTAGAAGCTGTACAGAGACAGTGAGATTTAGATGGATTCAATTTCAGACCGTTATCATTTGACCACTGAACAATTCTTCGTAAGTTCTCATTCAATTTATCGATATATGTGGGGGTAGCTTACTTGGAGAACAAGATATATATACTTGAAAGTCGTCAGCATAAAGATGGTATTTACAGTGCTGTAATACAGATGGCAAATCATTGATGTACAAGCAGAAGAGGACCGAGTACACTACCTTGAGGTACTCCATGATGAAGAGTTCTCAGAGAGGAGTCAATACCAGAAACAGATACATATTGCGAACGGCCAGTTAAATAACTTTGAATCCAATTGACAGAGGAGTCTGAAAAGTTGTAAAACGTCGATAATTTGCTTATCAGAATGTTTTGATTTATAGATTGAAAAGCTTTACTGAAATCAAGAAGTGTAAGAATTGTTATGTTTCTATTGTCAAGATCATATCGAATTTCATCTGTGATATGAGCTAGAGGAGTGGCGGTACTACGACCTTTCTGGAAACCTGATTGAAAGGGGTCAAGAAGGCTATGCGTTTGTAAGTAAGAACGAATTTGATCGCTTACGACATTTTCTATGGTTTTGGAAAGAGCTTGTTAAATTGTAATAGGTCGAAGGTCGTCGGCACTGGTAATTACTTTGTCTTAGGGAGGGGAAGAACTCTTTCAATTTTCTATAAGGTAGGAAAAGTGCTTGTGGTAATCGACAGGTTAAATAAGTTCGTAATGGGAACAAGTACCAATGATATTTTTTTTTAATTCTAGAGAGATTTTATCTGCCCTGTCGCTTGCGATTTTATTCTGTTGATTGCTTTTTCAGCTGTCAGCGGACTCATGCAGATCATAGAGAAAGAAGTTTGGTTTTGGGGGCACATTAATTTTTTGTTAGGCAGCCAGTTACTCTGTATGATTGGTGGGTGTATGTCACAGAAACGCTCTTTTAGTGAGTCAGGTGCAATGTGCATAACTGCATCATCTACAGAAAGTTTTTGCCTCTGATACCTAAAACCTTTAATTTATTCCACATTTGATTCTGATTTTCTCTGTTGATGATATCATATGCAAATTTCAGCTTAGCTTTGCGTACGGCAAGCTACGGCAAGCTCTACATGCTTCAAAACTTACCTGGGTGGTAGAGGGGTTGATTTTAAAGTATCTTCGATATTTTCTTTATGCTCCATCGCGACTAGCCATTAAGTTCAATAGTTCATCTGTAATCCACAGGGTAGGAGGGCAAGAAACACGTTTTCTTTTTATGGTAGCATGAACGCTATAAAGATGAAGAATTAGCGAGTTAAGATAGGAAAGTTGATCATCGACTGACGGGAACAAATTTGTTAAATGCCATGGTAAGGAGGCAGCACCCGCCAACAGAGCATCATTTTCAATCTTGTTCAGTTCTCTATACGATATAATTTTCGGTTTAAACTTGGGCAATTTTATCGAATATTTTACGAATATCAGATCATGTCTGGAAATCCCAGGAACCGCAAACTGACCAAATTTAAGAACTCTGCCCATGTTTGTAGTAAGAATTAGATCGAGAAGACTGTCACATGTGGCTGCATGACAGTCTTCTCGGACATACTCTAAATAAATATACAATATTTATTTAGTGTATAAATATTGGATTAATCTAATGTTTACTTAATTCATGTTTGATGGATTCAATATTATATATTTAACAACATTTGTACATAAGATGGATGAATAAAACGTTCTTATTATCATTTAAATTGATGGTATGTATAATACATAAATTTCACTGTCATTTAACGAGCACATTCTTGCGCTGTATTGGCATAGTAAGTTCCTTGAGAGTGGGGTGTATTACTCTAGAAAGTCCACTACAACATGAAGTTAACATCATCAGCCCAGTAAGATCCCGTTTTGAAAGTATGGAAGAAGAATGATGGTAGAACTAATTTACAAAATGTAACGCTACAATCAATTCATTTATGTTGACTTGAGTGGTGTACTTCTTAGCGGAGAGACGTGTGTTGGTGTCGCTCCTGTGTGAACCGCTGTTTAGGTGGTATAACGGACTGGACATGAAAAGCAAGTAAGTGAACTTTTTCCGTATAAGTGTGACATAAACTCGTGGAAGCACCTGACAGTTTTTAAATAACTAGGCCCTGGTCGAGTACCAACATCCTTTCCCTCACCCTATAACGACATGTGCCTGAGATACATAAAGACCATAAATAAGTTCAAATTTATCAATAATATCCTTCCGCCTCATGGCGGGTATTTCTGTGTTATGAACAGAAATATCATATAATTATTTTTTAAAAAAGGAACAATCTAGTCTGGCTTTAAATAACCCATCTTTGGGTAGCAGTCGAGTTTAACCGAGTGCCTTAATTAGTGACGGTGGAGGTTAGGTACGGTTATGTATCTTTACACTTTCTTTGGTTGTTTAAAAATACAGTAAAGATACATAACCGCACTTAACCTCCACGTTCTCATGGTCACTAATTAAGGAAAAGTCGGGTTTAACCGAGTACTGAGTTAAACTCGACTTCAACCCATCTTTGCTAGATCTTGGCATTACTTTGTGTACCTGTCGTGAATACAAAATACAAAAAGCTGTTGTGAAATATTAGTTGTTTAATATTTGTAAGCTGCATGTTATTGTAGTATGGTTTTATAAATTCTCAAGGTGTTTGCTTTCCTGTGTGAAATCTAAAAACGCAGGAAAGTAAAAATGGTAACAAAAAAAAAAAAAACTCCTCAGGCGTGGAATGAGTAATACTTTTTATATTTCTGTTCTCCTGATTTGCATTGAGAAATAGCTATATGTTCATTACAATGCTGTAAAAGCTAACTCATTTTTAGAAATAAACATCGTCCTTCAATAGGTTTTGTGTTATATGTTCCCAACTCCCGTATTATGATTTTTTAGTGCAGTAAAGTACATTTGTGGTGAGGAGTGGGTTTCGCTGTCTTCTTTTTTATTTATTTATTTAGTGACATCACAACAGACAATAGCCTGATTATATGTTGAGCTTTACAAAGTAGTTGTACAGAGTTTATTGACTATTGCATCTCTGAATTCTTTAGGCGACATAAAGCATACGTCCAAATCATTGTGAACTGTACAGAATTTGTTAAATATAGTACAAATTCTCCAGATTGGTGACCTCATCAAGATATTGGTTCTTGCCTTTTTACAGTGGAAGAGACCAGTAACGCGAGTTTTAGATGATGGGACACGAAACTGTAATGTTGAAACTAAATCCATACAATCTAACTTATTTTGAACATTTTTTTTTTTTTTTTTTTTTTTTTAGAAATAGCAGATCAGCAATATTGCGCCTTTGTTCTAAGATCTGAATATTAAAGTTTTCAATGACTGCATTGTAACTGTCATAAGCAGGATAGATTCAGAACTTAGTAAGAGATTTTAATGTCTCTTAGTAAAAATTGTTGGAAATTGAATAATTTGTAATTACCTGATTCCATTGAGTTGCAGCGAATAAATGTAGCAATCTTGTATATGCATTCAAACATTTCGCATCATTTGTTCGTGTATAATGTAGCATTGCATTGTAGCAATGTAGGAAGTACCTTTATCTTGTAATAGCTTTAAATGTTTCTGGAAATGGGATATAAAGAATACAGAGAACCGTTCTTAAAGTACTTCATGACACTCAAATTGAAGTTTTTACAGCGATGATGTGTGTTTTTAAAATTATATAAAGTATGGATCTCGTCACCTTGGAACCAGAAGGTACTGTATCCACTTTTTGACCAAATGGAGTTAACAGTGCAGTCAAAGACTTCGTAGTGAAGGGCATCAACCCGAAAAGTATTATCTCACAAAGCGACCTCCAAGTTGATAGAAATGTAATGAATTTATACATATTTTAAATGGAACTTTAAAAAACTATTTTCTCAAAAGTAGCTGAAGTGGACATGGTATCTTCTGGTTCCAAGGTGAAGATTTGTTCTGTTGACAGGTTTAATTTCAATAGGTATCTTATGATTATCGATGTACGCTTTACAAACCTCGTTCCAACTCCGAGCTAAGAGGAGAGCTCACACCTATGGGCAGAATAGGCTTAATTTCGTAGGTGAATTTGATGAACTTCTGTATATCCATTAATATGATTAACTTCACGAGTTGCTCCATGAGATGCAGGTCACCTAAATTTATTTCTGATGTGAAACGTAAGTAGAAATAGAACAGAATTACTCCCTGGCTTGGTTGGAATTGTCCTATGAACTGACATCAAGCATTAATGAATAACTTTCACATGCGTTTGCAGAGAATACATTTGGATCGTAGTGTAAAGTAGAAAACAGAATTACTTATATTTATTTGTAGTGGGTCATTCATTTTAGCTGGGCACTGATCCATTCTTTTAATTAATTAATTCAAGTGTTTATTTATTTTTCGTTAAACGATTAAGAAATGTCTGTATTAGTTTGTTTAAATGCTATTTATAAAGCTAATGGTATTGTACATCAAGATGCCAAGTGGTTGAAAGTCGTAAAACGAGTTTATAGCTTTTAGTGTCAGTCCTGATGAAGAAATCAGCTTTATAAATATACTTTTAATACGGCTAGGTGAAAGTACATGCTTTTATAAAAAAGAAATTGCTATTCTATTTTTTGACACATCATATTTTTATTAAATACTACATCTAGTTTGTACTACAATGTGTCTATTGTTAAGGTAAAGGAGAAAATGTTATAACTTAATTTCAAGCAGCCGCCTCTAGACCTGAAGTGGATATACAATTTCCTGGAATTCCGCAGATCCCTCCCGCCTCCCATTAGAAACATCAGGTGCTTTTTTCAATTTGTAATTATGTTGTAAAACAAGTATTTTTTAACTAAAATTTGATAGATAAGTTTACACAGTTAATTTCCTTCCGATCGTTACTTGTGCTGTATCCTGTAATTCAGCTTGAATGGAGACTAGATGGAGTTCTTCCAATAAAGTGTTTCTTTAGCTTTCTTTATTTGTTTACAAATGTGTAAAATTGATGGAGGTTTTGTAACAGACAGGAACTGGGAAGGGCAGCAATTGTATGCACTCTGTAGCTGAGAAAAGATCACCTCGCTGTTGGGGGCGAAGAAGGTGAAATATGTGCTTAGATTTTAAACTGGCGATCTAACAAGTAGTTGTGGGCTAGTGATGTGAGAATGGAAATTAAATGCTCCATTTGAGGGGCGAAATTTGAACTACTAACGTGGAAAGTAACAGCGGGCACAAGAGCGTAAAAGAAACTAACTGTATGTAATAAATGGACGTAACGTTAAAATTAGCTAAGCAAAGATTGCTGATCTGAGTCGCACATCGTTTATCGAGTTTACCCAAGACAAGGGCGTAAAGAAACATAACTTTGCATAATCGCATCCAACGTAACTGAATAATCCACGTAACCTAACGGAGCATATCTCATCTAACCTGGGGGTAGTTGAAATAGTACATCAGCACTTCTTTAGTTATTTTAGACCCCCCACCTTACTAAACAAAATTAAACAGATGGCCTAACGCCTAGCAAAAATAAGCAAAGCCTGACTCCCTCTCTCTTTGATAATTTATGAATATATCTAATACTAACTTGAACGACCCCTAACATTAGTTAAACGTAATTTATTAGATGGTACATTACTCACAAATAAAACGGTAATAAGAAACTCAATCTTGCCTTCTGGATATTGTACCTGGAAATGAAGTAAGCAAACTCCGAATAAAATGTGTGTAAGTATTGTGCCTCAAGCATAAAAGTACTTTTTAAAGTTGACAAAGCTATAAATCATACATTGTTTTGGGGTTAACTATAGTTGAGCCGGACCAATTTTTAGAAAGTTACGGGATGAATTGAGATAATAGAGTGTTGTTTGTGATGAAATGGGAGCTAAATTTTAATTTGGGTGACATTAAAAACGAATAATAATGTTGTAGTGAGTTTTAAAGATACTTTAAGACGTACTGCATGTGGTGGCGGAAGGGACTACTTGGCGTAGTTACAGTTGTCCTGTGGATACGGGTAAGGCAGTGTTGAAATGGCGCGTGTTTGTGATGGTTGTGACATTGCGTAAACTGCACGTCTCCCATTGCGTAAACCGCAAGCCTCCCATGAACACGGGCTTGGGTGCCGGCAGTGTGTAATGTGTGTGTGTGTTAAGTGATTTTGGTTTGGTCCGGCACTACTATATAAATGCCTTGTTTTGGATGTCGGAGGTAACATTGAGTAAAATAGTAAAAACCCTAGTATACAATAGATTGTGTTAAGACGTAGAACACTGTATGAACGGAACTTGGGAGAATAATCAAAGTTTTCTCTTCTGTGAAGTTTGAAACTGTAGAAACTGATGCAGATATTGCAAGTAGGGGGCAGAAAATTGAAATGTTATTCATGAATACATGTTGTCCCCAACTTCAGGAAGTAACTCTACCATTCTGTACGTACGTAAAAGTAAGACTGTTAGAAAACATTGAATCTGACTACTATCCCGCAAGTCTTCGTTTACTCGGCATTACTGTTTTGCGATAAGAATTCCGTTGGGTTCGTTTTCGGAAGAGATGACTACTGTTTTCTGCAGAAGTGAGATGAGGTAGGAAGTGAATTAAAATATTTTAATTCCATCACTAACACGTCTTTGTTCACTCGGCATTACTGGTTTCGTGAGAAATAACCTTTTGTGCCTTTGCGATTCACTTAAGTACACATACGTGAAAGCAGGTAGTGTTAAAAACCTTCGATTTTGACCACTAAACCAGCTTAATTTTTTCGGCAATCCTTTTTTTACGGTAACAGCACCCGTTAGCCCCGCTTTTGGGTCGTAGCTTTACCATCTTGCAATTAAGTAAAAGTAAAATATATGCAATGTGACTAATAACCCGCCTTTGTTTTCTCGTTACTTTGTGAGTAGTACCCGTCGGGTCTGTCTGTGGAACGTAACTGTACCATTCTGATCATAAATCAGGTAACGTTGAAAAATCGAATTTGACCGCCTTCGCTGGTTCGGTATTTTATATGGTATTTGGATTGGTAAATTTTGTATTTTGGGATCATTTTAGTAACTAATGACTTCGGCCCGTCTCGAGTCAATTAGCTGCTAAGTTTCTGAAATTTACAAACATCCATGCTGCAGCCGGGATTTGAAACAGATTCGAGTCGCTGGCTTGGCGCCTCAACCCACACGACTATCAGGTCGGCCTATGGTATTTGGAACAAACAAAAATAATACTTTTCATTACTGTGTTTTCTTGGAGAGTACATAACTCTACAATTCTGAATATTCGTAAAAGCCGGCAGTGTCAAAGTAAAACAATCGGACTTTACTACTAACATGCCTTCGTTCACTCTGTATATATAGAAAGAATCACGTGTAGATAGTGGAGAAGCACCCATAAAATGAGTTTATTATCGCATCTTTAAGCTGTGAGGTAAGGGTGAGGACAAGAACAAATGTAGCATGGGAATGTATGATGACCAATTACACTATCTGCACGGAGAAAGACGTTACTCATAATTAAGAGCAATCAGCAGTAAGGTGTTTTTTATATTTAACACAAAGGTTGCAACACTGTTCGTACAGTATTAATAATAATAATAATAATAATAATAATAATAATAATAATAATAATAATAATAATAATAATAGGTTTGCTACACTGTCAGCTTGGTAACTTATGGTAACATTGCTACCATTGGTAACTAATCTCAGTGGATGGAAACATTGATTAACACCAGGTATTGCGAGTTTCCGTCGGTGACAGAGTGGCGCTGCTAGTGTCGAAACTCTAGAGTCTGTGGATCACGACTTCTTCCTGAGTACTCTCGACTATTTCTCACATTGCGGGACAGACAACATGGCGGATTCATAGTGTTGATACTGAGTTGCGTTTTTGTTTTGTGCTTTAAGATGCCGTCTACGTGTTGTGCTGTAGGTTGTAATCACAACGGAAGAAATTCGCCTTGCAAATTAAAAAGGTTTCCTAGAAAAGAAACCAGGGCAGCGATTTGGGAAAGAAATTTACATTGAGGCAACTGGATCCGAAGATCATGGCACATGCTGTCCGATGTAAGTATTTCTAGTTGATTGTTCGTTTAATCTGTAACAATCAGTTGTTTATACTTTCCTTCACACTTGGGTTTCTTACGATTAAATGGAACTAAATCAATTCTGGGTCTCATCATATTATATGTAAAGATTTTTTAATATGAATTTACTTGAAGAAAAAAAAATCCTTTTTTTTCCTCGTCCAAGAAGTAACAAGGATTACAAAGTATGAAAACAACCATATGTTCTGAATGCTCTTAAGGTTTCGTTTTTGAAATGAAATGGATGTGAGACATATTGAGTAGCCTATACCTTTATTTGAACATTGTGTGAGTTATGATTAAATAAGGTAATTATGAAGATAAGTTACGTGTATTTACGAAGCCAAATCAAAAGGTACCCCTGTACGCTGTGTTAAGATTATACTGTGGTTTAACTACTTGTGTAACAGAGCAGTGGAAACACCTCAAAATGGTACGTTTTATGTTGCATAAAGCTACTAAAGTGCCTCCCAATGACCAGAAAGTTCATGAAGCATGGCCTAACGTGGAACTTAAGTTGTGCTGCTCAAGAGCACAAACGTCCATGTTTAAGACGCGAAGGTATGTATTCCTCGTTTCTGTAGTACACAATGCAATTGTAAATCACTTAATTTTCATTGTTTTTCTTGCTAAAGGCAGAGGCTGATGCCACTAAAAGTACAAAACAGAGAGGGGAGTGAGTATATAACCAACCAAGCACGGTTTTGATGCCTGTGTGAAACCACGATTTCCCTGGCAGAAAAATTGAATGAGCTTTTTGTTTTTTTTAGGAAAGGGTTATTGCTGCGTCGATGAACTTGCGAGTTCCATAAGCCATAGAGTTAATTAGTTAGGGAAGGGTTTCATTAGGTGCCCCTCACTCTGATAGAAGCAGATCTTGTGTGTAAATCCGAGGAGGGCAATTCAACTAAATCGGTTCTTAAAAAAAGAAGGCTCATTCAATTTTCCAGCCTGGGGAATTGTTGAGTTCCACAGAGGCATCAAAACCGTGTTTAAAACATCAGCAGTAAATGCTGCCTGTCCTTTATAGAATGCAATGCAGTTGGAATACCGTCATTTTCATTCCTCTCCGAGTATCCAAAGTAGTGAAATACATTGAATGCTATATATAACATAAGTCCTCATTTTGAGTGATGACGTCCAGCGAGATCTAGGTGTGCAAGTCAGTAAGTGAACAACGTAATACATCGAACGAGTTTTTTTTTTTTTTTTTTTTTTAGTTAGGCGTTAAGACACCTGCCTCTCCATGTGAATACCCGTATACTTTGTATAATAAAAATGTTTTTTTCTCAAATTCAGCACACACGAATTAGTGCCGTGGAGCGAAGGCGGGCGGCTTAGTTGAAGTTCGGTTAGATTGTGTTTATTATAATTGTGATATTTATGTGGACAACATGGTGAAACTCCCTTCTTGCGTACCGTAATGATATAATGCCATGCATATCACTAACTTTTTCTTCATTAATTACGCTTAAGTGATTAAATCTATTCCGTTTTACTTTTTCAAAACCCTAAGAAAGTTCCGAACATTACCTTTATCCTAAAATTTACAATTTTGGCTGACAACACACGATTATTCCAAAGTCAACACACAACTTTAAACACGGTTACTGTATACTTATATTATGTAATTGATATTAAGTTAAAAGGATGGTGAATTTCGTGTCAACCAAAGAAAAAATGTAAAAGCTTACAGGACAAATGTTGGGTTTTGAGTTTTTGTGGGAAGTGTTGACACCCTGAATAAAACAAAATTTTGAGTCGTGAAAGGGTAAAATGAGAGTGGAAGAGCGTGACTGAGGAAAAACCTCAGTCAGGAAGGTCGGCCGCTGGGATCGAGCCCACGACCTCCCGAATGCTACGCCAACTCTCTACCACTAAGCTACGGCTACTCAGTTTTTGTTTTCAATCGAATTGAAGTGTGGCATTACTACAAAATGTCCTACGAGTCATACTACCAGCATTTATCAACAAGTTTTGTGCATTGCATAATACGGGATGTCTCAGTAGTGTCGAATTACCGAAATGCACATCCTACGGTTCATGTTTTTATCCTAAAAAAGGATACTAATTTTGTGAATCTGTCCATTCCTCAGTCTTGATTTTAAATTTAGGGAATTAACTTTGTTCAAGACGATTAAGATAAATTGTTTTTTTTTTTTTAATGTGGTGTTCTGTCCGAATGCAGGTCTTTGACCTCAAGACCCCTAGGCAAGGTGGGCCCATGGTGGTTTGCCATTGCATTCCATGGGATGATGATGATGTCTTACGGACGGGACCTATAGTTTAACGTGGGATCCGAACCACTTATGTCCCCACCGTGAAACGAACCCGGAACCCGGTGCATTTCGTGGCAATCAAAGAAAAAAAAGTAAAAGCTTACAGAACAAATATTGTGTTTGGAGATTCTGTGAAAGTGTTGAAACCCTAAATAAAACAACATTTTGAGTCGTGGAAGGGTAAAATGAGAGTGGAGGAGCGTGAAGCACGTACGATCACTTGGTTACCTCCACGTTGAGTGAGTGTTAAACCTGATGTGCATTACGTACACAGAATGAAAATATTAATCAACGAACCGCTTGTTCGACATCATGTCCGTTGGTTTTTGTAGCGAAATACTTTTCATAACACGGATGTTACCCGAAATAATATTCCTCCTCGTGCCACGATATTTCTGTGCGTTGATTAAGTTAGTGTTACCAAAAGCCATACATTATTATTATTATTTCGTTAAATACGCACTCGATAAGATAAATTAATGTTGAGGGGTGGGGGGAAGTGACAGCAATGCTCACACAATTCATGTTATCTTATCGAGTGCGTATTTGACGACATAACAAAACAAAACGAACTGTGTGGCACAAAGCCCTGAAGGGATTAAGCCGGCCAGACGGCTTTTCGTGTGGATGGGACGTGGTAAGCGCATCGGCTTCCACAGCCATATGATCTGGTTTTCTAGACCAAAGTTCGTTACCTTTTTATTCAGATAGCTCCCCAGTTGTCCTTACGGTTCTGGGTCAACACCGAAAATTTAGAGCCTCCAGCGGGGATTGAACCCGCAACCTTCTGCACCACCGTGCCTTAACCAACTTCACCAACACCACGGATGTTCCGGCTATTTTGTAGATTTCGACAGTAAAAAATCTGATTAAAGTTTAAACATCTTTCTAAAACAACTAAAATTTAAAGATGTGAATCTTAAACATCTTTTGAACGTCAAATAAACCGCTACTTACTGTCACCTTGCCAGTTCTTGAAAGTTTCTACCGATCCGTGAGTATTAAAAGGTTGAAAAATACTGCGCTAGGTATTTACAGAAATGCCTGTGTAAATTATTTGCATGAGAATGATGAGTGGTATACATACGGGAAGATGTGGTACAATAGCTAGCTGCCACAAACTGTAGCATAGTCGAGCCTTATTGTGCTCCGTTAACTGCTCCAGTAACATAACGGATACCGAAAATGCACTTGCTATGGGGTAGAAAGCTGAAATTCGTATGGGGCGGTTAGAATTGCGGAAATAACCTATTTCCAAATACTCCGTGATAGATGAGAAATGTTCTGTGGGAATAGGCTTAAAAACTGGTTCTGAAATAGCTTTAAAAATTTGTAGATTTTGTATTAATAAGGTGTTTCTGAGAATTATTTTTCTATATTTGTTATATTTTTATCATGTTTCTTTTTTCTACCTTTTAGTGCCATTTTGACAGTAATCAATGGGAAAATCATCGTGCTGATGGATTGCGAAAGCTTCGCCAAGATGCAGTACCCTTGGTTTTTACTACTCATCAGCTTTCTGGGATCAATTTAACAAAGGTAATATACTGTGCTTTTATTGGTGCACAAATCTCTGAATGAAAGAGCGTAAGTTGTGATAGATACTAGACAAAGTGATAGTATTGCGGTTTAGGTACTTCTGTTATAGTCCACTGGTAACTCATTACTTAAAAATAAACCTAATTACCTGTGAAACAGCGTAATACATGAGCCTGTGTTCAGAACGCAGAGAATCAGAATAAAGGGTGAACTTAAAAAAGGTTGAATATTTTTTAATGTAGCCTCTCACAAAATCACGGAATACTTTCAAGCATGCGTGTATTTATAGGAATGGAAGATTCCTGTAACTTCCCATATTCAAGTAACTCTCCAGTAGTCCTTAATTTAAACCTTCATATACTCATAGTAGTGCGATAACACAATCTACAAATTACATAAAGTTTTCGATATTAGGTCCTTAATTTCGTTCGTTTTATTACGTTTCGTGGCTAAACGAGTGCAAAATTTGCATTTGGTGAGTTTTCAGTGATCGATGGTAGAATTAACTAACTGCAGTATTATTAACATGGAACAGAGAATGGGACTTTAAATAACAATGCATTTCATTAATCCTCTTGAGTGTAGAATACAGGGACAGCCTAGAATTTCTTTTTTTACTCACAAATTCATAGAATTCTCTGTGTTTGCACCCTAAACTTATGAAAACGTTGTTATATTTTTAAAGTGACGGCTTCAGTATCAGTGAGCAAAGTATCCTTTCCAGACTGAGCAACCAACTACAATTGATATCTTTTCTAATTAATGCCAATGAATTCCTTCGATTGAAATCGATAAAAAGGATTTTTTTTTTAAAGCCCACCAAATGGTCAAATGTATCATTTTCATAGTCAAAATCGTGATAAGTATACGTTGATTTGGAAAGTCACTCCGAATGTAGTAAAACTTAGAGGCTTTGAATCGCAATGGTTGTAAGGGAGAAACAGTTTTAGGTTTATGAATTGAAATTTAATTTTTAAGGCCTTTTGGAAACTTTGGGTCAGGTCGGATGCATGATTGGTGGAATGAAGAAAGGAGGAGGAAACTAGAAACTCCCCGATGCTCTAACATTGAGCCACTGGGATGGAAACCTATTCCAAATTGGGAAGTTACACAATATGGCAAGTGAACAAAGGAGGTAAAGGAAAAATATAGAACTTCCATTTTAAATTTATATAAGTATTACCATATTATGCAAATTCTTCGACTTATATTCATCTTCCGTTTTCTCTGAATCTGGGTGAACTTAGCAATGGATATTTCTCGAACTTATTCGAAGATGTTTCTTAAGTCAACACTTCCGTAAAATCATCTAGGTTAAGTTCAGCAACAGCAGCGAGAAAAAAACAACGTAGAAAACACCTATTGCAAATGTTAAATGATGAAATCTACGCTAGAAAGGTGATACATCCATGGAAAACTGCAGTGAAGCTGGAACTATTTGCACAGCGGAAGGAACAAATAAAAGGCGAAACAGGCGCAATGGCAGTCAGCACGAAAATAGTTCCTGCCATTTCGCCTCTTTTCAATACCTGTTTGGTGAAACGTAATCGAACCTAACTTTCGGGACGGGCTTAAGCCATATTGCTGTTACCGCCGATAAATTTCATTTTATCTTGTCGAACCTAACTTCTTTTAACCCGCCTTTGTTCGATATCGCTCATCCGGCATAGTCATTTTTATTTTTTTATTTATTTTCTTGCTTGTCTATTCCGGCGTGCCAAATTGGAGAAATAAATTTTTATATTAGTGTGTGCATTAGCCAGTAAGCTCTACTTAATGATAGGAAGGGGATAACCGTGATATAAAGTAAGGTAAAATTTAGAATTTGTTGTAGTAGGATAACTCAGAATAGCCACTGGTCACTAAGCCAATATAGGGAACTTTCAGGTATTAGGTGAGACTATTTTTAGCCATTTTTAAACACCCTCCACTCCCTTATATGCAAAGATAAGGAAATGCCCGACCTCCTCCCCTTCTTCTTACGTAAAATCTATAAAATTTCTTGATGGTTTTTCGTAGTCCAAGTATCTACGGCGAAGAATTACTAAGGAAAATAAAATGCCACATGCTTGCGCTGTTCATATCCCAAACTAAGGATATATATTGGTTAACAAAACCAGGGAAGATTTTTGCAGAGAGGGGGAAATCTCAACTATCCCCCGCTATAAATCGAACACTGGAAGTGTTAACTAGAAATGCACATTAGTGTAAATGACCTTTTTCAGGAGAGTTCTAAGCTTGGTCTTGCTACAGAACAGTATGTCCATAAAGTCATGGTGGGACCTTAATCGAGCATACCATTACAACTAACATAATATCAAAACCGAAACAGAAACCAAATAAAAGATAGAACTCCAGAGTATTTATGGTGTGTTCCCTGAAGTATAATGTGGATTCCTTTCGTAGTCTTGCAGACATCTAGGCGGTAGTCAAGCAATTTCTACTATATACGATCAAGAACATCAGAATGTCGGATGTGCTTGTCACCTAGCTTTGCAAACGCTTTCTTCCGGACCTTTGCTACCGTAATTCACAAGCAAACCCCATGAAAGTATCTCTTTCAGTTGAAACTTGTTTCGCTGCAATGACATGCTTGTTTCAGTCCCCTTCATAATTGTAAGAGCACAATGTGTTTTGGAAAACGTCCATAATGTGAACACTACGTGCCACACTCTGCGGTTTCTGATTTTATATATATATATATATATATATATAAATGTCCTACGTTGGCACTTTGATAGCAACTGTAGTCACAATGTTTTACTTGATCCAGTCCAGCTTCATCTGCTGGGTTAAAAACACATCTGATCAGGCTTGATTGGATCAGTTGAAATATTGCGACAACGGTGTCATACACCCCCTCCCTTGATGTAGTCCATGTCATGGAATCAAGGTTTCGGTGAGTAAATGTCGGGTTCAATTAATTAATTATTTTTGGGTGTCTTTCTAGAAATATGCTCGTCTGCACATGGATGTACATAGCCGAAACCGTTTCGAACGCAGCTTCGATCTTTTAGGACAGAATGCAGTTTCCTTGGGGAATCCCTTCGCAGCCATCGCACGATTTTTAAATGTGCATTTTTTGGTAGACCAGGTTGGAAGACTTTTAGGGTACCTTGTTCTTCGAATATTGGAACTTTTCTTCGTTCCTATAGTTTTGACAATGAGATTTTGTCCAGCCTATATATACCTATATAAAATGGTAAAAAATAGGAAAGTAGGTACATATGTCAGAGGATGCAAAGCCAGGTATACACGAACATCACAGACACAAGAAAGCTGGCAAGTGATGGTGATAAATATGAAGAATAAATATTATTTTATGCGGATTTTCTACTTTAAGAATTTTTCGTGAGAAATAACACATTACAGTTTTTTTGAACTTAGTGTCCGTAAAATACATGTGTAATATGTGTATATTTGTCAAAATCCGTACTTGAAATATTGATATCTATTATCATTTACTGTATGAATTTTTTAAAATAATTGTATAACAAGTTATTTATGGCCAAAAATAGCTTGAAGTATGCAATCCTTTATTTTCTGATTCTTTAAATGTATGTGAAACAGGTTTAAAATGATGATCGTAAAATCACTTGAATACAAATGCGGACTATTCCTTCCCTTTCCTCCAGATCATATTGAGATTTGTTTACGTACTTTAAATGTTAGAATAGAAATCGATTTATTTGTGCTTGATTTTTTTTTTTTAAAAAAAGTATTTATTTCTTGTTACAGAAAGACGGAAAGAAAGCACGAATGGGGACAGAAGACGAATACTCTAATGTTCTCAAGGTACATCGCCAACCCTCTCATCCCAAGGAAATTACATCAACAGTTGTTGAGGAAACTGTCTCCTGGCCTTTGTCAGCAACGAGCAATAACTCCCAAGAAACTGTAACTGTTTCCACCTCAAAAGCACATTCTGATTCTGAAGAGAATAGGGTTTGCGATACTCTACTTTCTAAGATGCAGAAAGAAATATGGATGTTGAGAAAGACGGTGACTTCGCAGAAGACGATATAGCGTTTGTCAGATCGCGTGTCACCTATAACTAGACTGTTTAGAAACGATCAAATAGCGTCACTCAACGGAACAAAAATTAAAAAGTGGACGAAAGAAACTGTACGCGAGTGTTTGCAAATTAGGTATAGTGTCGGGGTTTCAGGATACCAGTATCTAACTAAGAAGGGTTTTCCTTTTGTATCTTACCAAGCTCTATGTAAACGTCTTCAGAAGTTAACTATTAAGTGTGGCGTTTCCGAGGCTGTGATTGATTTGCTGCAGGTAAAAGGTGAAACACTTAGTGCACTTGAAAGAAAACGTATTTTTTCTTTAGATGAAATGGAAATTAAAGAAAAGACAGAGTATGATTCCGGCATGAAGAGTGTAGTGGGGAATGTAACTCTGGGAAGACCCTGTAATAAAGCCAATAAATTACTTGTCCTTGTAGCTCGAGGTCTGTCTACAAAATTGAAACAAATTATTGGATGGCATTTAACCGATGATGTCTCTGTTACAGGAAAAATTCTTTGGGACTACATAAAACAAGGCATAAGGAAGATTGAAAATGCAGGGTATGAAGTTGAGGGTGTTGTGTTTGACATGGGGAGCAAGAACCAAGCTGTGCTGAGGGAGGTGAATGTGAAAGTTGGCAGATACACTCAGGATTCGTGCAGCATAATTCATCCAAACTCTCAAGATCGTTCTCTTCTTTTTTTTTTTTTTTTGCCGATCCTCCACACTTACTAAAAATCTTCTGTCTTTCGACCTGAAACTGGACCAGAAGACAAAGGAAGCTTACAATTTACGATCTGAAATTATTTCCCATAAGTGGATCGTTGAGGTTCTGGAATTAGAAAATCATGACGATGTTGTGTTTAAATCATCACTTAAACTCGTCTGTACTGAATAGTAGTCATTTCGAAAAGATGAAAGTTGGACCTGCCACAAGTCTCTTTTCAGAAAAGACTGCTGTTGCATTAGAAGTAGCAGTAGAAAAGAAATTAATATTTGATGATGCTCGCACGACAGCGTGGTTTGTTCGTCGCGTTGCACCGTGGTTTCAAGAGATCAAACCACTGGATTTAGTTAAGGGAATATAGCATTTAGTTTTTTTATTTAACTTATTGTTACGGGCTATAGATGCATCTTTGGCCTGAGCATGTTACTTGCAGTCCCTCAGATATATCACTGTTTAGGCACACTTGAGTGTCTCCCACATAAATGTCAGTCAAATGAAAAACTAAATGCTGTGTTCCTGCAATACATTTTCCGGTTAATATCCATCCTATACTGCGTAAGTACCTTAGTGTGCGTTAATTTTCGATAATTATGTATACAATGGTTTGGGAAAAGGAAAAAACATGCATTGATCAAGTTGCAAACTTTTCTCAGTTAATTAAAAAGTTGGTGAAAAAGAAGCCAACTTCTACATTCGTACCTGTTAAAACTATATATTAATATGGGCTTAACTAGATGTAAGTAATGTTCGGAACTGTTAGTGGTATTGAGTACGTGAAGAGGTGCAATCCACGCAGTTTGTAGCAGCCAGCTATTGTGCCTTACTTTGCCGTATATACGTTTTATTCCGTTGGAACTAATTCACATAGGTAGGCACATACCTAGGAAGTTGGTTTCCTGGGGACTACAGTCTCTTCGAGGAAGGGTCTGTCTGGGTGTGAAATTTACGTAAAATGCATATCATTTGCCAAGAATTGTACTAATTTTACTAGAAAATGTGAATTTCGGGGGTTCGCACCCTCCTTTCGGTGCGTCTCTGCACATAGGTACGTTTATAAGCACCTACCGACAACAAACAATAACATAGTATTGCACAGAACCTTGTGTTTACATTAAATGAGCACTCTACTTGATTAACACGCAGGAACATGACACTATGTGGAGGGGTATACTGTTAACGTCACTTTGTTATATCTTGTTACATAATCACGCACATGTCTAGAAAGCGAAGACAGATTATATATATATATATACAGATGCTTATCAGAATAATGGAAACACCTGAACGAAAGTGCAACTTACCAGATTAATATGGTGTCGGGCCACCTTTCGCCTTCAGAACAGCTTTGATGCGACGTGGGATGGAGGCATAGAGGTCGTGAATGGTAGCAAGTGGAATATTACACCATTCCTCGTGCAGGGCATCGGCCAGTTCTGTGAGAGAGGATGGAGGTGGAAATCGTCGCCGGAGTCGTGTTTCCAAGATGGACCACAGATGTTCAATTATGTTGAGATCTGGGGATTGGGCGGGCCAGGGGAGGTGTTGAACTTCATCCCGATGTTCCTCAAACCACGCTGCAACAACTCCAGCTGTGTGAATGGGTGCATTATCATCCTGGAATATGGCGTCATTGTCCGGGAACAACATGCGGACCATAGGATGCAAGTGGTCTCCTAAAATTGCGACATAATCGTTGGCAGTGATGCGTCCGCGAAATGTGACCACAGGACCCAATGAAAACCATGATATTGCGGCCCACAGCATCACCGTGCCGCCGCCATGTTTCACAGTTGGGCGGAGACACTGCAGATCATACGCTTCTTTGGGCGTTCTCCACACATGAACACGGCCCGTGGTTTGGAATAGGGTGAATGGTGACTCATCCGACCATACCACACGTTTCCAGTCGTCAACGGTCCAAGTTGCATGGTCGCGGCACCATTTGCAGCGTGCTAAAGCGTTCTGGTCCCTGATGAGAGGTTTGGCCCGTGCAACACGACCCCGTAAGTTCATGTCATGTAATTCGCGGCGGACTGTGATTGTCGAAACAGGTTGGGGGAGGTGCTGATTGAGTTCCTCCGTCACTTGCGCCGCAGTGGCACGACGGTTCCCCTTGACAATGCGCTTTAATACCCGGCGTGCCCTGTCACTGATGCTTTTCTTCCGCCTACTGTTCCGCTTCCCCGATGTGGTTTTCCCGTGTGTTGTGTAGGCCGTCATCACCTTCGACACTGTCCCTGGCGACACACCTAACACACTAGCCACTGCCGTCACACTCACTCCACATAACCGCGCACCAACAATTTGCCCTCTTTGAAACTGAGAGGTCTCCCATTTTACACTACCTCCGTCTGCTGCAGCCACTGCACACTCCTGTTCCACGACGCCTGACGTAGTATGGAGACCGACCTAACACACCACCACCAGCAGTCCGGCGCTGCGGTCGCCACGACACCACTGCCAACCCATACATCTGACGTGTTGCCAACTACAGGTGTTTCCATTATTCTGATAAGCATCTGTATATATATATATATATAGCCCGGATAAGAGTTGGGAATTTTTTACGTTGCTGAGGGAAATTTAAGTGTGCTTGCAGTGTTCCAGTTTTAAAGCTGACGCTAAAGCATATATGGATATAAAATTGCTTAGCTCGCGTTGTATGTGATATTATGAACTTTTAGCTTTCGCCCGATACCAAATATGTCACTGGAAAGTAAACTTTTCTGTTATAAATTCAACAGTTCTTAAACCACAATGTTCCATAATAGAGAATGTAATTTTGTGGGTGTCCAGCTCTTCTCGATCATCAAAATGGCGTGTCGAGAGTATTCAGGAAGAAGTCGTGATCCACAGACTCTACGAAACTCTATACGTCGAATTAACATGGATGATACTCACCTTTCTGTAAAGGGTATATGATCTTTAATAGCTATGGCGATACTTCATGTTGTAACTGACCATGAGAAGGCGGACTGAAAGCTAGAATACATATAAATAAGCTGCAATGGGAGATGATGAGTCCAAATGGAGGTGAGGGACATTAGCTGCAAAGGAGACGCATCCCTCGATTAGGGGTGCATTCGCGAAAGTGTTGATAACATTATTCCAAAGTGTAGCACTTGTTTCAATTGGCTATTCACTCAAATCAAGAGCAAAGTAAGCAAGCATTGCAAGTTTTCATGAAAATCGTTGGGTGAGTAGTTAATTGAAAGACAAGTTTTATTCCTAATTTTATTCTAAAGTAAGTATAAGACATGTGTCAATTGGCTATTCTCTCAAATCGCAACCAAAGCAAGCAACGTTAGCTTTCATGAAAATCATTCCTTATTCTTATTAACATGTGTTCCAATTGGCTATTCACTCAAATCGCAAGTCGCAACCAAAGCAAGCAACGTTAGCTTTCATGAAAATCATTCTTATTCTTACTAACACGTGTTTCAACTCGCTATTCACTCAAAACGCAAGCTTTCATGAAAATTATTCCTTATTACCACATGTTCCAATTAGCTATTCACCCAAATCGCAAGGAAAGCAACCAACGCAAGCGGGTTTCAAAAACCAGCCCCTTAGAGAACGTCAGGTGTTTCAATTCTTACAACACGTACTAAACTCCTCCATGAAACGCCAGGGAATAAACATGCTAGTAAAATTCTGTTTCCAAAAAGAACAAACCATTAAATAGACAAAAGGAACTATTTTAATTAATAAATAGCGATTTCGCATTTCAACGAATAAGAAGGTGCTACTTTCAGGTTTTATGAAAACTATGTTTTACTTCAACAACTATACGTTTAAGTGCAATCATTAGAAAAGACTGTTATAATATGTGGAATTAAATAATCACTTCGATAGAGATGATAAATTCATACTCTACATTCTTCTCCCTCCTACTCTAAAAGCCTCTAGGTAAAGAATTCTTGAATAATTATCATCTTAGCGATGGTGTTATCTAGCGTCAATCGCGGTATATAACAGCAATTCATAACTGGAAAAAATACTTGTACTATCATTCTCGATAACAAGAAATCAGCTAGATGTTTCCGTATAGTAAAAAAATCTTACACGAGTAAGGATTAAATTATAAGAAATGAACACAAATGAATTGATTGTAGCGTTACATTTTGTAAATTAGTTCTACCATCATTCTTTTTCTATACTTTCAAAACGGGATCTTACTTCGCTGTCGTAAATTTCTCGTTGTAGTGGATTTTCTAGAGTAATACACCCCACTCTCAAGGAACTTACTATGCTAATACAGCGCAAGAATGTGCTCGTTAGATGGCAGTGAAGTTTATGTATTATACATACCATCAATTTAAATTTAAAAAAAGTTTTATTCATCCCTCGTATGTATAAATGTTGTTAAATATATATACTGTTCAAAAGAGAGTATTGGTTTTTCCGGCCAATTAAAATAATCGGGATAATTTTTGCTTATCTCTCAATTTGTAAGGAAGTAAATCCACTTTCATTCGTTTTTTCACGCAGAACTTTCTTCTAAGGAAGCGTATAGATAAGTGGGTAGGTAAGTAAGTAGGTAACTACGTAAGTGCATAGGTAAATAAGTGGGTAGGTCAGTGCACAGGTAAGTAAGTTCATAAGTAAGTGAGTGGGTAAGAGGATACGTAAGTATGTTAGTGGATAGATAAATATGTGAGTTGGTAAGTAAATCCTCCTTCCATTGTATTTTTAAATTCTGGCTATTCTTATTTAACCATCATATTCTCTTCCACTGATTATTGCAGCACACTCTACATGCTTAAATATTAGTATTGATTTTTCCACCCAATTCAAATAATCAGGACGGCTCACCACTGTATTCTGCAAGTTATGCAACTAGCAATTTTCTAACGATGTTACACTAGATTACATCATCACTCACCATCTTATTTTAGCAATAGTTCATTTACCACTTCCACACTACAACCAAAGGTCATTACCACCGCCATCTTCTTACGTCAAGTCATCCGCATCACCGTTCAACATGACAGTGTCTCATGCAGTTTCTGTCAACAACGCAGGTAAATGACTGTCTTCTGATGACAATTTCCGACGACGTCACCTTTTACGTCCAACTCAAAAGTCAATAATCTCCAGGAACCTGATATGCCCGACCGATGGTGCAACACGATGACATCAAATGTCAAAAACCCGATGACGTCAAATGTCAAAAATCCTGTGACGTCACTGGCGCCAGACTGGACTGGTCACGTGGCACTGAACTTTTTACAACGAACCCACAATCTTGTACAAACATCACCCTTAGGTCACCTCAATACACACCTCTCATCCTAGCTCAATAAACTCAACTATGTGGCTCCTGACTTTTTACAAAGACACACCCCACCCTCGTGGACTTTCCACAGCCAAATTTTATAACGATCTTACAGTATATCTACTGAACAGAGAAAGAGAGAGAATAAGAATAAGATGAGAAAGTCACAGCGAAGACACGATAACAATACATCAAGAAAGAGAGGAAGAGAGAAAGAACAATGACAATCATGAAAACTACATTGAAGACTAAAACACGAAATAACTAAACATGACTAAAAAAACATGAAAACTAAATTGGTGGAGAAAACAGGAGGACCCCGAGAAAACGCACGCACACGCATGGGCGGATTTAAGGGTGGCATACTAAAGAACACACACTGTTTTCAGATCCTGACCACTGATGGTTCGTAAGTTCTCCAACCCGAAGATGAATCTCTGAATATTTCAGTTTATACGAAAAAGATACTGTCTGGTGGAGATTCGAACCGAGGTTTTCCAATTGGAAGTCTAGCACGATAGCAATATTCCTACAGGTGACTCTACCCAAAACGTGTGTAAACAAATTGTATAGTGTTTCTTTCTAAGAATAATAACATGAAAAGTGGATACTTCAGATCAATGACGTGTTCTTAAATGTCCTGGTAATCCCCAGAGGTCCTATTTCGACTTTCCCCACCAACATTCGTAATTCCTCTTCCTCTGTATAGTGACTCAGGTATTTGATTCCACGGTCTGAAGGATTCTCCGTTTTGTATGATTAGATTCTTCACGGTCGCTTTGTAAAAAAATTTTGGCTTGAACAGTGTATGAACATATGTTGGTTTGCATGAGTACTGAAAAGTCTAGCACGTTTCCCCCACTCCATCTTGCCAACAAGAGACAGAACCCTTGAATTACTCCAACAAGAGACAGAACCCATGAATGACTAAGTTCAGAGGTTATCTTTTGAAATAGCCAACTTCGTTCTGTAAGTTGTTTAAACCACAGTGCACGCTAAAATTTCTTTATTCAATGACCTATAGACAAATTAGTGCCCACTAATATCCGAAATAACAAAAATCTAGGAAAATGAAAGAAAGAAACAGCTAATGCAATTTTTTGCGCCGTGGAAGTTCAAAGGAACGCTTTTAGGAATAAGTATTATTATTATTACAGTGAAACATCCGATAACCGACAGTTTTATATTCCTTGTAGAAAAACATTGAATATTATGGAAGTAAACTCTGTATGAAAAACAACACTGACAGCTTGATAACGTTTTCATTTAAAGTAAATACCTCTCTATAACGGACGTCTGTAAAGCTTTCTGCATAAAATAGTTTTTTAGATGTGAGTGATTTTCCCATCAGGAAGACAAATGAAGATTGATTTTCCAAACCTCCAGTATAATTATTCAACATCATCAGAAACAATATTGTTACATAAGTGCCTAAATGAACTCCTGATCACCTAAGCATTGCACTTGTCTGGTAAAGTTGGCTCTGAACAACTCTGTTCAATAAACCTCACGCACTTGAACCTATGATTGGACTTTTCTTAACTGTCCAGTATTTGTTTATTAAAGTTCAATATCTGTAATGTAGGTATAATCTCAAATAACAAATATTATTTTGGCATTATACAGAAAATTTAAAGCGTACGTCAATTGATGTTTTACTTTTTGACTTCCAGAAAAATCTTATACCTTCACTGCTAAGTTGTCACATCAACGAACAATAATATCACTATGTTTCTATACTTGTCACGCCACGCACATATATTTAACACAGCGCCAATCTCGCGAATCATTCTTTGGATATGAAGCTCGTATCCCATTTTCTTTTCCGTTTCCAGAATAAAGGACAGTGCGTACATACATAAAATTGAATTTTGAATTTAGTTTTTAAGGCTTTTAGGCAACTTTAGCTCAGACAGGATGAAATGATGATGGGATTAATTGGTGGAATGAAGAAAGTGGGAGAAAACGGGGTAACCCCGAGAAAACACACGCACACGCATGGACATATTTGTGGGTGGCATTGCCCCCAATCAATTGTGAGTGTCTTTAAATATTTCATTCTAAACCATAGCCTTGAAATTTGTTATCAATAAAATATATTGTATTGCCCCCCACTTTTCGGGTCTCTCTACTTAATCCGCCCATGCGAACACAGTTTTTGTCCATCACAAAGCGCACATGGTATGAGAAGGGATCGATCCAACGTATACATAAAAGTGTGGAGCTATACTATACATAGTTTTGTCGAATAAGCTTGTGTATAGCGTTACACAAAATATTTACTTACTTCTTGGTGCGCGTAAACATAGATTCAAGTCCGTGGAAGACTATGAAACAGAGTGGTTAGGAACAGACTAGCCAAAACTATACGTCCCGTCATTGGGAGCTAAGCTGCTCGTTTAGTTGTTCGTAGCAATTATTATCGATAATATTTAGAAACAGGTTTTGTCTTTGAGTACTGTCTTTATTCTCTTTTTCATTATATAAATATTTGCAGTTAAATTCAACCACAATTTGTCTTATTTTGAATGTAAACGACATTTACAATAGGTAAAGAACGAAAATTTAACGTTCCGACGTGGCTGGAAAAAGTAGAAAAAAAAAACGTTGATGATATGGGCATCAAAAGTACAATAATAATAATAATAATAATAAATTTTATTGTCGTTAAGCTATTCACAGCAATGGACAACGTCAAGTTTCTAGCATAAGTTACAGATAACAATTTATGACAATTACAATAGCCATTCTAGTTAAAAATATAACAAAATTGTTAATACAACAGCAGCAAGAAATACAATATTCACTTATATATTTAACAGTTATAGGTATTGTGATCGCCTCTCATTGTCAATCATTATTAATTTTGTATTTATTCTTAAATTTTCATTTTTGTAATCTTATTTCTATAATTAACTTTTATTTTCACACATATTTTATTCTGTTGTAAATTCTAAAGAATAATAAAGATGGCGGGCAGAGAATCTCAAAACGAACTCCTTTTAGCAAAGCAATATACGGCTAAACACACACACTTACGGAAATTATGACGTAGACCTATTGTTCTACTTTCCTTTAAGCGGCCATTTTGTGCATTTTTAAGACATCATACGATCGTCACGTGAAAGCACTAAAACGCACAAACAAAAGAGCAATGAACTATATTAACCTAATTATTTCGTCACTTCAAGACCGTATATAAAGGACCCCGACAGACCAATCGATCTGCTATCTCACACAACCGGTCCATGCTGTCACTCTGTACCACATTTCTAGAAGGAAGCCAAGAAACATAGAAGGAAGTCTTGAACAGTTTAAATCTCATCTTAAAAGAAGCAGTCAATTTTAATACAAGTCTTAGAAGCCCTTTCAAGAACACAACTCTCAACTTTATTTTCCAAGGTATGTTTCAAGGATTTCTTAAACATTGGTGCTTAGATAGTTTCATTGCCTGAACGATTTGTGTGCTCTGCTGAATATTTTAGAATTGAATATAGTTTTTCGGTGTGAGCTGTATCTTATTTGTTCATTAATCTTCGAGTTGAGATTCTGCGCCTTTTTAGGGAAAATGTAAAATCTTGTTATCCATTTCATTCCTAAAGCTAGAATATACTCTATCCCAGAAGTTACCATTATATTAGAGCTAATATCCACTTAACTTACGTTGAACGTCCCTCTCGTATTTGC